>CAXAMN010024572.1:220635-241685 GCA_963970005.1 Durusdinium trenchii | reverse complement strand
TTTAATCGCTACCATCTACCTTATCAAAGCTTCTTACGTCTGTAGGTTGGCAACGCTTCTGATGTCTGTAGGTTGGCATCATATTCTGGACTCTTGTGTTTTTCCAACTGTTTTTTGGAGGGCAAAGGTGCTGTCCCAACAAATCGCTCACTTCCCTTGTCCTGAACCATCAAGCTGGGAGAGAAGGATGCGATATCGCCATCCGCCTGCGGAAGGGACGGACTGGTTGGAGGGTTGTTCAGGGTTGGCTGGGTACCGGGTTGCCGCTGACCAATTGTTGGGTGGATGAGGAGTGCCTCGCTAGCCATAACAAACGCATGAACGGACAAGGGTTTGGCAACGTAGATCGCATCTTTCATGATCTTTCTTGCAGTTCACTTGCAGTTCACTCGAAAGTTTACATGGTGAATTCTCTGAACTCAAACCATCTCCTCACCTTGATTCCCCACATGGGAGTCCAATTGGTCGGGAAACCAGTGGCCTTTCACCCTCACATGGCTCAACTCTGGAGACCATCCCCACCTCCACCCCCACACTCCAACAGTTCACAAGGACACCAATGGCCGAAGCCGATCCCTCGAGCCCCGATCGCTCTGCTCCGCTCTGCTCCGCTTGTTCTCAACCTCTCCACTTGGCCTCCAGTTGCGTGAGGAACGGGACAAACCCGATCGATTCCATGTGTTCTGCCTCGCGCGTGGCCGATGGATGCGGCGAGTGATCACGGGTCCGACGTACGGCCGAGCGGAGCGTTTTGGGCCAAGCTTGGTTTCCAAATGAGCCTCCCAGTAGCCGGAAACGCGAGTGGACCAAGTAAAGGTGTTCTTCAAATATTGGGGTCATTGTATGTCATTGTCATAGTCCCATACTTTAAATATCTTTAAATCATATACCTTTTGGTTCGGTGTTAGAAAAAGGCGATTCTCTGTGTCTGAAATCATGATACTGCTTACAACGCTATTCACCGTTTGCTCACAAATCCCCGTCAAGGTGGAGCATGTCCAATTTCAGTATAGTATTCATATGAATTGGGATGAAATCCCAATGTTGCTTGGAAAGGCAGGTGTTCCACAAAAACATGAAGCGTATCATCATCATCATCATCATCATCATCATCACCATCATCACATGAGACTTGATCCCACATGAAGCGTCCTCAATCGTATGTCGGTCGGCAGCTCCCACCTCCATGGGGAGGTCGTAAACGCCAGAGACGCCCAAAAAGACCTCAGTACACGTGGACCCGGCAATCTGGTGACAGTCACGCTGAACAACCCAGTGGCAAACTGCTGGTCTCAAACTGCTCAGCCAGCGTCAACCTGCTCAGCCCACCTTGAACATGGAGGCAGACCATGGCAGCTTTGCGCCTGCACGGGTGATGCAAAGCCCCGAAACGAAGCGGAGCACGAAGTGCTGATAGAAACAACATGAAACAACTAAACAACTCCTACGCGTCGCAGATGGAGTTTGGTCATGTTGGTAGTCTGAACATGGCTGAACTGTGTGGGTATGGGATGTGTTTTTCAGCCGCTGGCATACCCAAAAAGCAAACAATTTGTTTCCTGGAGCTGGAGCTTCCAGCAAAGGCCACAAAATATCCAAGTTCTTCTGGGTGATGTCCAAAGAGGAACTTATACATGGGTACCACTAAACTGTTCTGCTTCATGTGTAGCAGGCAAAGGGCAGGGACTAGCTTCTGTTCTGCTCAAACTGTCACACTTCATATCAGCAATGAGCTTTCAAAGTTGTCTTCCCAAATCAAGCATGGGGATGCGCCTACTATGTCGATTGTATGGCAAAAGACTGCAGCACAAACCAAACGACAGCACACCAACTAGGGGTTTGAGGGACCCCCCCGTGACTTCCTGCACAAGCTTTCAAAAACGCTGATCTATACCTTGGCCTTGGAGGCGCATGTTGTGCCGTTTGGCGAAGCAACACAATGTCAGTCGCTTGTGGTCAAATGTCCTGCTTCAATTCAAAAGTAAGGTTTTGCACGGTCTTGTCTCCTTTAACTCAATGAATTGGTTTAAGGGAAAATCTGCAGGAAACCCATAGATTTTGATTAAAGACAACGGTTTCCTGTAGATGTTCCCTTAAACCCATGCATTATTAACAGTTTCCCAAACAGAACATGGCCAGGCCCAGGCGGCCTAGAGCCATTGTTGGGCTGGGAAGAGTCACAGTGCAAAAGTCGACGTGCCGTTTGCTGGAAACGTTGACTGAATTGAACAACGGCATGCACATACATACGAAAACCCTATATATAGCTATATTATACAGTGATACTCATATATATATATATACATACATTATGATATTCCAATGATGCCCAATGGCCTAATCTAACAAAGTGTGATCTTGATGACGCTGTATGTGAGAAGGAGTGCTCTTGTGCGTGCCATGGTGTTCATGAACAAATATAAAACCATGCATTGCGTTGCTTCGCGGTGTAACAGCATCATGGGGTTTCCTGGGGAATCTCGGTGGTGTCCTCTCCTGGAAGATCCTAAGGATCCACATACCCTCCAAGAAGGTGATTGGAGACATTGTTGTGTATGTTTGAAGGGTCCAGTCGTACCTTCTGAGAAGGTACGACTGGATCCCTACAGAATGCAGGCCGAAGAAGTCCTGGGAGGCACGTCTGGGGGGGCCCGAACCTTTGCCCCACAACCGGACCACATGTTGTTGTGGTCCGAACATCGATCGGGTGCCTTCCAGGTCCTCTTCCGCTCGCCGGCACTGCCGCAACAGCAACCTGATGGCACCACCGGTCTAAATCCGAACACGACGAGTCTGGGATTGCCAGTCCGGACTGCCGAGAAACGGCCAGGGGGTGGTTTGGGAGGTCAATGTATCATGCCATGGAGTGTCTGGGAATGGGACTTGACATGGACATCATAGACTTCTTCCACTCAGGGGATGGTGAAAATCACTAGACACAACAACCTGAACAAAACCCATATGGATGCATCACAGTGTTGAGATGGCCACACAGGAAGTCAAAGCCAAAGAGAATCATGCCACCTGATAAGAGTAAATAACCCTCTTTGCCGTGGCGTTGTCCTTCGAGGACCGGAGAGGCTCCAGAAAGGTGTTAGCCCATGAGCTGCTCTTGCACTCTGACACACTAGAAGTACCAAATCAGCTATGGGAAGACCATGTTGCTGTACAAACAGGGGGTGGACTCCATGTCCACGGAACGGGAGTGGGAGTGTAAAAAAACCACAAAACACCCCAAAAGTTCCTCCTAAGACCGTCTGATCCTCCCAAGACCCTCTGATCCGCCTCCCTAGGACCCCGCCCCAGCTGCAGCTCTCGATCGCCTCTCCCATCCCGCTCGGCTCCCGGGCGCTGAGGCCAGTTGAGCGCCAGCGGATTGGCCCACCAAGGCGCAGTTCGTCAAATCCCCGCCGTAGGAGGACTCGGGGCCGTCGAGTCCGGCGGAGTCCGTTGCCGCCCCCCCAAAAAAGCGCGGTTCAAATGACCATGGGTGTTAGCCGGGAGGATGAGATATCGGCAAACAGGAAGATTTCAACGAATCATCATAATACCAGCCCACTGCCGGATAGAAGGGGGGCTTGGTTGGGGTAACAAGTGTTCTGTAACAAAGATTGGACAAGTCGCTATGACAAATATGGGTACTTCACCTCATGCGAATGAACACTGATGGAACCTTCAGCAGCAAAGAAACAATAAGAAACATAGCGAACTGAATGTGGAACTTCAACACAAGGCTCTTGCATGCTTTCGGCAAGGAAGCATGACAGCAATTACCTACATCCGCTACATCTCACCAAAAAGCAGCTGCAGGGACAGCTTCCAATCTTTTCCCTTGCCCATCACCTTGGGTTCGTCACATTCATGTGAAATCTGTACCATACCCCCATCTGTACCCCTACAAATCATCACCCAATTCTTGACAATTTTTCGCTGTTTCTTAGTTCGAAGCACAGACCGCCCTGGTAGGCACCGCCCAGCTCTTAGTTCGAGCCCTCGTCCTAAGCTTCTCCCCCAGAACCTCGGCTAGGATATCCTGCCAGGTTGGTCTGGATCCATTGGAAGGCCGAATCCAAGTCATCCAACATGTCCGGCAGGGTGGCCATCGGGTAGTTTCCTTGGGAACCGACGGAGAAGGCAAGCGAGCTGGTGCGAGAGGCAACAAAAACCCAACAAATTGCCCGTGGCGAAATTGAGGGAACAATGGTCAACAGCTCTACCAGCTCTACCAGCGCGTGAAGTTCCTGCCGAATCCACAATCTGAAAACAGCGGAACTTCCATGTTTAAGCTGCTTTTTGTGGCGTGTACCGTGTACATGTTACCTGGGTCATCCTGTTTGGGTGTGGTGTCCTATAGACTACCCTACACTGCTTATGGACCTCCATCGGACACCCATTGGATGATCCTGGTTGGTACATACAATAATAAACTTATATAGGTCCTTTCTATGTCCTTTCTGTTTCCGCTTTCAGTGGGGGGCGCCACCGGTTTCTTTTGCTGCATTGTGCGATTCTTGTTGGCTGCTCTTTGAGCGTGCCATGTCTTCTCCGGCGAACGCACCCAGTGTGCCGTGTCTAGTTGCCCTGTCTAGTCTATGGAGCCAGTTTCACTGGCTCATGCCGAGAAAGCATGGACTGGCTCAGAAGAACCCACAAAACAGAAAGTTTGTTGGTACCCAAATCTATACCGGCCTATTTTAATAAGACCATCCTATAGCGGTGTCCAAGTAAAGCCTAAATAGTCTATGGATTTTTCTTTGCTCACCAGGGAACCATGTATAGGAAACCGACCCATCTATCCTCCATCATAAGAACGCACCACCCAGGTACAATGGTCAATGCTTCATGCCATCTTTCGAAGAAATCCGCGCAAACCACATTGACCACCCAGATTGTTACCTGTCGGGGGTCTGAGCCTGGACATGTTTCGAAGCGGAGCGAAAACGAACCGACGCCGAAGAATGATGACTCAAACCGCCGAAGAACGTGTGATGCATAGGACTCGACACGGGGATCTTTGCCCCGATCCCATCTGAGATGGGCACACCTGTGCTTACAGGTGACAAAGTCGGTCCAAATGTGACCCCTGAGAAGCAATGGGCCCGGATTTGGTAGTCAAAGCTGAACATGTACATGGCTGGACTCTTACTGCGAGCTTTGAGGTGGGAAGATATCCAAAGGTATATATATATATATATCCATTCCCAAACCATCCATGGGACTTGCTTATTTACCTACAGTAGGGTGGTTGACCTGGGGTCAATGTATATACTGTATAGGCATATATGCCAGTCCCATGGATGCTTTGAGCAAACCAAGAGCTCCTCAAAAGCATGCTCCTCAGCTAAGGCCGGAGCTCTTCACGGCCCGGCCCTCTGTCTATCCAGGCATTCTGCCAGGCTTGGAAACGGTTGAAACGCCGCACGACCCGCCGTTCCGATGGCACCATGGCACCGCCGCACCTTCCACATGTGAGGGGTGAGCAGTGCGGCCATGCCATTGGCTGCGATGGCGGCGGCGCACGTGCTTTCCCAAGCAACTGAATGTTCTCAGTTTCCTGAAAGCACAAATTTGGGGTTGTCGCTCTGCTGCACAACATGACAGATTTGAAGAACCACAAGCTGACGGTCCTTCTCTCAAACTTGATCGTATACGTTGTGCTATGTTGTGCTGCTCATGTGTTTGGTTCCGCACACCTGTAGGCTGCCTGTAGGTGTATAAATCAGGTACATGGTAAAACTCAGTGAGCACACCTGGAAGCTCCGATGAAAAAGAGCCCTCTGACGAGCAACCACACGGACCACACGAAGAAAACCCACGTGGCAAGCGGTTCAATATGGTTCAATTGTGGCCCACACCATCACCGTTGCTTCTGCTAAACTAAGAATCACATACAAAAGCCTTTTTTGGGGATCCAGTCGTACCGGACCCTTCTCAGGTTCGGTATGGGACCGTCACCTACATACCAGTGTCTCCAACCTTCTGAGAAGGTACGACTGGATCCCTTGGGGAACGCAGGGATCCAATACGCCTTTTGCGAAGGACGTGTCCTTTTCAGGACATTCGGTCTGCTTTCAGGAAGGGAGCTTCTGGGGAACATACACGAAACATGTATACAAAGACAAACTATGCAGCCCTTGCCGAACAAACACTAGACTTGTGTCAACAGCACTTGTGTCAACAGCAACAACCTCCACCGGCGCGGCCGGAGCGTACGTATGCATTGCTGGTCAAGACATCGCGCGCTCTGGGTCGCTCCTTTGGATTGGTCTTACAAAGCGACTCGACCTCGGTGCAGAGGGTTGGTCGAGGGCCGCCACCGTCGCTTTGGAAGAGGATGATTGGTTGGAGAGGTAGGGCAGGCCGGGTAGGTGTTCTCTTCCTGACCAGGGCATTTGGGGGACCAGATCTGATCGTATTTTCGGTGAAGAACATAGACGGACGAACAGAAACCTTGCGAATACTTGCAGACCTTGCTTCTTGAAATAAGGGGTGATATGGGTTGTATATGTTTGAATAATTATTCAGTCCATCTACTGTAGTTCCTACAATTCTTCCCCAAACCCCCTGGTGCTACTCTGCTTCAATGGATCAAAGACTCCTTCTCGGGTGCGTGTTTTCACAGCTCTGTGAATCCCAGAAACAACACTGCTTGGGGAACCATCAACATGTTCCAAAGTGAACCCGTCGTAGACTAGTAGACCAAGACAAAGCCTCCAAACAGGTCTCTATCAATAGAAGCTCGTCCCTTAAACGGGCCCTTTCACCTCTTGGAGGGTGTGATTTGATCTTTTCTACCTCCTGAGATGGTGGTTGGGAGCCCTGCTGCCCTTGCTGTCGACCTTCCCTTGCAATCTTCCACCCTCCTCGATCCATGATGAAACGCCCAATGAAGAGACGTCGGTCCCCAAAAGTATCCCGAAGTGCACTGTCAGATCTCTCCGCTCAGTCATTGAACCCGGGCTGAACATGAAAAGGCGTATCAATAATATATTGTATAATTAACTATATTGGGAACCTCCTGGCAGGTTCGGGACATAGAACAAAAATGAACAAAAGAACCAACAAAAGCCACTCATTGGTGTGGGAAGCTGAAACCGGCCGACTGCCGGCCGACTGCCGACCGTATCGACCGTATCGTCTTCCTTCACCTCGGAGCCGCCAACTGCCTGTTCGCCTCGCTTCGGAAATTCCACCTCCTGCCGGTCAGACAAGCAAGGGGAGCAATAAATGACAAGGGAATCACCGGTCCTCAACCGTGCTAGCAATTGCCAAGCAAAATCCATGAGGTAGTGGATGTCCAATATCTTCGGATTGGATACATGATACATGGATTTACGACACCCGTCCCCGCTGGAAAGGGATGACACCCAATCGAATTCACCCTGTTGGAGGGGAAGGCGGGCGGGTGGACTCAACGAAGTGACGGTGCCAGCGCAGCTGTGGAACGAGTCGCCCTGCACGACGAAAACGGCCGCGCGACCTATACAATACCATCAATACCTGCCTAGATAACCCTCTCAAAAGACTGGCACGGACGACCCTGACAATTAGACGCATGGAAGCCCGGTGTCCTTGGCTGGAAGCCGTGATTTCCTGGGTTCATGTTGGTCTTGGAGGAAGGTCACTGCATGAGGGTCCAAGACTGCCAAACAGCTGGAGATCTCAAAAGCTTCTCCCAAAAGTAAAACAAACACATCCGTCCAAAAAGGCCTCTGTCTAGTTCTCCGCAACTCACGTGGCCCACATGCTCCGCCCTCTGCCCATGCACTTTTTCGCGGGCATCCACCCCCCCAGCTCTTGTCAGTGAAGGGGATCTCCAGGTTGGGATCCTCCGACGTCCAATCCGGTGGACCCCACGGACTTTGGGATGTCTATGAGTGGCACTAACTAGAGTACTGGTGGTAGGTGACGTCTTTCAATATCAAAAACACTTTAATGTCTTGTGCTCAAGAGCTCGTCCCTTCCACAGGTATGGCACACAAGAATATTATATGCTGATCCATGAATACCCGTGTCTACGGAGGTTGTGGAGGCTGCTGAGACACATGCTCTGGAAAATCGAGACTCACACAGACAAACAAGCAATTGTCCTATATCTCAGGGTATATCTGGCCTATTATAAGACCATTATAAGTTTCAGGGTCGAAACCTTTTGTAACTATGGCACTATGGGCTTGTTTCCCAAGGGCACTATAATTCCAAGGTCGAAACCTCGTGGTAAAGGACATTTCCCTTCATTATGCGTATGGACGTCCAGTGATTGTCCCTACAGAACTCCACCTTTGATTCGTGTCCAAAAACACATAGAATGAATGAATCATGCAAATACAGTACATGGACATGCCTTTAAAAACAGCTCTCAAAACACACACACACACACACACACACACACACATATTGACACACGCACACACACGCACGCCATTAACTATATCAGAAGTATAGTTATAGTGGATGCCTCACTCTCTTTGAAACATCTCCGCAAGGGACAGTGACTTTCTCTGACCGTCCCGGCCGCCGGTCCTTTAAGGCTCGAGCAATTTCATCTTCCTCCATGTAGCGAGTGCCACACGGAGCCACCCAGGGCTCGTAGCCTTGGTGCGACATGCGGGTTGGTGTGTTTTTTTCGGGTGGCTTGGCGCTTCCTTTCGGTCTGTGGAGGTGTGTAGCGTCTTGCGCACGCAGGGGAGGACGGTGCAAGGTTTTGGAGAAGAAATCCACACGATATGTCTGGGACCTACAGATTGGACTGATATGTACATGTACCGATCAGTTGGGGTGGTTGACCTGGGGTCGTAGGCATAGAAGCGAGAGGCCCCAAAACTGAAGCTTTGCACTTTTTCATGGCCTAGTAGCACACATACTACCGTTACTAGCACCTTCCTTGGTCACCTGGCCGGATTCTACCCTTGTTTTTGGATCTCCTGGTGGGTCTGTAGATGAGGCCAAACACCTGAAGTTCATACAGATGCCATGGCCGGCTGCTCACCATTTTGGGGCCGACAACCACCCCAGTAAGACGAGTCTGTGGCATGTCAAATGAGCTCAACCTCAAAGGCAAGCAACCAAAATGGAGGACTCACAGCTCAACCTCGGGTGGTTCACTCACCCCCCACGACCCCAAACGCTTCATGCAACTGCAGTCCGGACTGGCCATATTGTCCATGACGGGCTTTGGGGGTGGTGTTCAGATTCAGATTGTTCAATCCAAGGGCCAGTGCGGACTGCAGTTGAAGCGGTCCGGTGAAGCGTTTGAGAATGTTTCGGATGTCTCTACGCCAAAACATCCCAAAAGCATCTTGCGGGGTGGTGCTTTCCAGTCGCTTTTGGGTGCGCCTTCATCAGGGCTGGCACCCTTCGCAGGGCCCTGCCTGCATGTAGACTCTTGATTCCCCCCGAACATGGAGTGCGGAACCTCTTCAATATGGGTTGAAATATCGTCTACATCAACAGGGGTGACCGGGGTAGAGTCGTCAAAACCGATGTTCGAGGGTCCTGAAACCTGTTGGATAGTCCTGGTTTACACGGTCTATGTATTGGTTTCAGGCTGCTTCTGTTGAAGGTACCATTTCAAGGTCGTCCATGCAGCTTCCAAGCAGGGCATCTTTCTCTTACTGCGCCCACGCCATGGCGGGCTCAAACGAGGATTGAAATGCTATTCGTATACTAACCTTTCACGTCCGCAAAACAAACTCGATTCATACAATGTCCGAGAACTCACCATCAATCCGCGTGAATGGAAGAAGAGCACGCACCGCCAAGGCACAAATAGAGCAAATGTAGAGCGTAATGCCTAAACTCCAAATGTCACAAGACCTGGGCTTTGCGTTTGGCGCGAGCCACAATTCTATAAAAAACAACACAACCCACATCACGTAGAAGAGCATTATATACCCAAACACTCAATGTATGGAATATATGCCTACATTGACACCCCAAACCACCCCAATGACCCCTAATGTACGCATATATTATATGGCATACATGGAGTGTATGGGATAGAAGAACCATTTATTCTTCTTTTTGGCGGTCGTGTCAAGGAGATTCTGAATCCAAAACAATCGGTGCCTGATTGACATGTTGTTTCGAGGCTTGCACTGTGGGTACAAAAGAGAAAAGGGATCAACTTCCAAGCAACAGGGAGTTCCCATTCACCACTTGCTGGCTAGTGCCCAGGACTATACCTGAAACTTCCAGAGGTTGCATTCTTAGAATCTTTTCCTGAAGGGCATAGCGCGACCTCTTTGAGAAGCACCCCTTGAACTTCTGGCTAAGGGTGACTGTGATCACCCAGACCTTCCATGCGACTGGAATCTCTTCCGCCCCACATCCCAACCCAGATCAATCACCCCAACTGAGCACCTACGCCAGTCCGGTCGTGTCTGGGACACTCCGAACTCGCACCCAGGCGCAAACCGATCCTTCCATTCGCCAGTGTCCACTGACCCACCGGTGCGTTGGGCTGAAACCCACACCGCCACCGGCCAGCTCGGCCGAGGATCTCTCGGTAACGCTTGGTAAACACCTCGGGCGCCATGGTGCTGATCGTGCCCACCACCTCAGCGCGGAACGGAGAGAGGTCCGGGGGTGTCTCGGAGAGGGTCCGGTGCGTGGATGGACCCGTGCCGCTCTCGGCCAAGAGGAAGAAAACGGTGTGAAGCACGGGACCTTTCACATCAGTTGGGTGTTCCGGGATAGACTGCAGGGTGCGGCTGCAAATGTTCCCTGTTCTCAACGTGACCCTTCTCTCAAGTCGTTTTTCGGGGATTAATCACATCCCAGAGACTCCATGGGACTGCCATAGCTTGCCGATCAGGTGAGGTGCTTGACTGGGGGGTCAATTTTTCTCGGCATGGAGTGTCTGGGAATGGTTTTTGTTGGAGACCTGCAGTCGAGACCAGCAGTCGGGACTCAACGGGTCAACATGGGTCAACACTTGCCACATCTCATCGTCTTCGAGACCTCGGAGACGACGCTGGGATGTGCGAAACCCTGCGTTGAGAGACGTTTCTTCTTGTGCCAAACTGCTCAAACTGCAGTTTCTCTCGTACATGGATGCATCGCCAGCCTCCACCCCCCCCCCGCCGTTGACCTTTCGGAACACCGACGGCGGGGTCGCTGGAGGTGGAAATCGAGTCAGACCCGCGCCGTTGGGCGCGGTCCAAAAAGGGCTGGATGATGCTGCTGACACGTTTGATCCCCACATATCGATGCTGCTAGTTGAATTCCTCCGATATAAATGCTGACATCATATGCTGACACTTTGAATGATTTCAAGAAATTATACCAGCACCTTCCAACAGGTCTCCTCTGGAGGCTTCTGTAGACTTAAAAGTCGCAGGTGGTGACCTGTTGGAAGGTCCTGGTAGATGTCCTAGAAGTCCAGATCGCTAGATTAGGCACCACCGAAGAACTCGGATGTTCCAGGATGTTTCCGGAAAAACGACAGCTCGACCCTTTGGTTTAAAGTCTTGGACTCCCAAACACTCCCAGGAAAGGTATGGAAACCCTTGAAGTCGAACTACCATTTGTTTTATTTAATAGCCTGGATCCCAAACAACCATTGTTTTACAAAATGATTTCAACCATTTTAAAAAGGTCTTTGACTTCCAGGGAAAAGATGGTTTATGATGGTTTCGGGGATTCCTCCACTGTTGCACCCGATAACGTACCGATTTTACCGCTGTGGCTTTTCTGAAAGTCTCAGAAACGAAGCAAAGCTTGGGGAGAAACAAAAGTCGGCCGTGCTTGGGCGCTTGGGGACATTGGAAGCTCTGATTTGCACAAGGACCTCAGAGGACCTCCGGACCGTCAGGGCTTTTGACCAACATCCAACCTCGTTTCACACCACCTTGTAGATCTTGTAGGTGTCGGCGACACCCTTCTTCCACACACCCATCTTGATCCCCAACACACACACAGTCGGTACCTCAGGATCGATCCCTCATCGACGCCGCAAGAACCCCAAAAAGCGTGAGACAAACGAAGAAGCCACGCCACGTCTGTGAGATAGCCATCTGAGGTCTTTTGCAGGTTCCCAGCGATGCCAAGGTCAATGAGCTTTACGGGAGCTTCTTCATGATTCCTCAGGCAGAAGCTCAGGCAGCTGGAGAAGGACAGAGTGAAATGGCAAGGACCAGTGAAACAATATGACAAAACAGTTGGGAACTGGCTTTGAAGATCACTAAAAAAGACACGGGCCAACAAAAGGATAAGAGTCACAGACCTGAAAGAAGTACAACAGCGTGACAGGCATAACCTTGCCCCAATCCCAACGCGGCTCAGGTGCGACGTCCTCATGTAGTTCTCACATTTGATGTCCTGCGCAGCGGCATTGGTTGTCCCTGAATTTCTGGTGAAGGAGGTGAAGAGTGCGGGGAAGCAGGCGAGTGTATGTCTTCAAACGCCCAAATTCTTGTGGATTTGAGACCTGCGAGTTCTTAGGTCCACACGCCAATGCAACATTACCATCAGCTGGCTTTGACGCCCCATTTTTGCACATGTACATCCATGTTTGCAGGCGCACCCTCTTGGTTCACCCCCTGCAAAGGATGCCTTTCGGGTCACAAGAAGGGTGTGCCAGCGAAAGAAGGACGAAGTGACCGGTCACGTCCAGGACGAAGCTGCGGGCGGTCCCTGTGCGCAATGTAATGGTAGTGCAAATAGGCGAGCCCAGAGAACATCTGCCAAGTGTACATCTGCAGAATCTCATCCCTGCCGCGAGTATGGAGCGGTTAGGAGCGAGTATGGATGACACGCATGGGGTTGAGTTAATTCAATACCCAAACATACCCAAACAATCCATGCATGGAGTATATGATACCAATACTATATGCCTGCATTGACCCCTGAAACCACCCCAATGTCCAACTCGGTGACGTTTCGGTGGATTCACTCCAAACCGGAAAGGCACCACTGGCACCACCCGTTCCAATTCAGATCAGGGGAGTGCCAATCCCTGCTCACCAACCAGCCCACCCAATAGCAGCCACTTCTGGAACAGGAAACGATGGGAGACACGTCTTCCACCCGCAAGAGCGGCACTGGAGAGGATTTATCCTTGGTACCCTTTGCAAGAAAAGGGAACAGTATCAGTATCACTAATCAAAACAGGAAACTTGAAGTACTTGTGACATCTTAACATCTTGTAACTATATTACATTCTCTTCCAAAGAAGGAGACTCCGTCCAATCCACAGATCCAGTCACGATGGAGATCGGCCGAGCGGCGGGATGCCCACAGACATGCCCATGTCCTGCACGTCAAGATGGAGATGGAAAGCTTCATTGCTGGAAGCCCAGTGTCGAAATCGTGTTTCTATAACCAAACATACACACCTGCTCGACCTTCATTTCTTTAGGTGCTGTTTTGCAGCCTGCAAGATCGCACAGTGTACTTGAGCCTACATGAACGTATTGTGACGTCAGATTTGAGCCTGGTCTGTAAGGCCGTATAGCGACTTTGACTTTGATCATTCGGAGTCCCCTCTACAGCTAACGTCAAGTCAGTTTGTTTGAACAACTGTCAGTCATTTCGCAAGTAAGTATCAAGTCTGGTGTGGTTGCTTTAACATGGTGTCGGTTTTCGGAGCCAAGCCTGGAGTCTGAAAACAACCTCATCTCTGACTGCTTCAGGTTCGGGGTCGACGGATGGCCACCCGCCCATCGGCCGGATTCCGATTCGGAGCGTCGCGCGGAAGTCGCGCCCTTCGGATTCGGCCGCCGTTGTTGGTTGAGCCCCCAAGTACCAGCAAGTGAACATGTTGCAACAAGCCGAAGTGAAATGTATTAGACGAACGGGCGAGAGTTGAAAGGAAACTCAATTGGAAACTATAACTTGTAACACCCTTACATATAAGTGACTCATGACTTCATTTCGGCCGAATTTCGCTGAGAACGTGGGCCATTCAAAAAAAGAAAGGCGCGGGTCCCTTCAAGTCCAACTCCGCATCCTCCAGTCGTCAGCCGCAGTCGGTCCGTCCTGGGTCCCGGTCCTCGCGGCGGAAGGGGAACTTCGAGGCCTCAGTCAGCAAGTCGCCACCTGGGGAGCGGCGGACAGAGCCGAGCGGACGATCCAAACGAAGGGTGGAAGAATCCCAAAACGAATCAAACATTGATGTAAACCTCTTACATTAAGGGTGGATGATGAAGAAGGGTGGATGAATCAAACACTGATGTGGCGATCCAAAGCATTTTACATTCATGTAAAGGACATGTCAAATGGGGGGGTATCGTCTTGTTGGTTCCCGACACGATCGTTTTTGAAGGCTTGCGTTGATTTTTGGAATCAGCACTCCGAACATGAAGGCCTATAGCTGCGCACCCACAGTGGCTATACTTCTTTTTTACTGACTGAGTCCCACATGTGACACAAAGCATTCCATGATAGAACGCTACTCTATTTTCCTTGCCACTGAGGCCCATGTGGAACATATGTGCCTCTGGCCTTGTGGGCCTAAAGATGCTCGGATCAGAATAATGTGATCATGCTTTGGCATTTGGACATGATTCGTCACGCGTAATATATTATATAACAACTAATTTAATATATAGATCGAGTTAGTTGGTTTGGAGCGAAAGAAGCGGCTTTTCCGAAGATGGGGAAATGTGGAGGTGAAGCTGCTTGCGACTAGCCAACAGAAAAAAGAAAACAAACACATCCATGCACCCCCAAAAGGGGGCATCTAGCCCCATACTAAGGTTTTTCCATGACCAATGCCAAGCGAGAACCCTGGCAAATATGTACTTCATCCTTTGTCGAGGTGGTACCGGAGCAGCTTTTCACCAGGTGAGCGACAACAAGGCGTGCTCGAAGCGAAAGTGGCCTCGATCACGATCTCCTCCCTCCAAACAAGAGACACTACGTTCCGAGACGCAATTCGGAATGGTTCTTGGAACCCACTAGGGTGGATTTGAGGCATATCAAACATCACCAATAATATCCAATAAGATCCAAATAATGAGATCCAATAAGCATATAATACCTGGACCTTCAAAGGGTGTCCAATATATTGTCCAATAAGATCCACGTACGTAGTATAGTATATATAGGGCATTATAGGGGTATTCCATTTCGAGACCCCGGAAAAAAAGACGGTGCTGCCAGCACCCACCGAGAGATGTGTTCGCGTCGTCGCGTCCTTCTCGCGGTCGTCGCGGTCGTCGCGTCGTCTCCAAGCGTTGATCTCGCTCCAAGAGACCTTTGAACAACTCCATGACGAGGTAGAAGTTGTGCTCCTAGGAGCGATAGGGCATCGCCTACGAATCGCTATCGACGCTACGAACTACGGGTTCCAAGGTGCAATTCGCTTAAGCTTCGTAACTAAGTGCCGTATACTATAGTAGTAACAAGGACGCTACTAGGAGCGAGCAAGGACGCTTACTAAGTTGTGCTCCTCGTTTGAGGCCGTTTTTGGTTCGGCTGATCTGATGAGAGGAAATCATGATTGACGTGGAACCCAGGTGGAAAAAGCACGTCTGACCCTGGTTCCAAATCATGATTGACATGGAACTTCCGGGTTTTCGAGAACATGGCCACAAACAGAGCAGCTCTTAGCTCGATTTGCTCGTCAACACTGTTGAAGGATCGATGAATATGGTCAACGACGCTATGCTTTTGAAAGGGCAGCTTGAAGCAAATCTTGGACAGTTGAGCCTAGTAGGGAGCGACCAAACAGCCAAACAAGTAGGACTCTGGATCGACACCTGCACGCTGGACTTTCGTTTCGCCTCTCGTTTCGCTGTGACTCACTCGTGGATGTTCGAACAGACCGTCTCGTGGGATGAAAAAACGTGCCTGCACAAGCAGTGGAAACCAACCCCAAACACTCCATATATGCCATATATATATATATTACCTACATTGGGGGTCATTGGGGTGGTTTGGTCGGGTCAATGTAGATATATATATATATATATTCCATACACTTTGGTGCAGTTATCATAGTGGAATAGTGCCAATGAAAAAAATATTGGTTTAGTTAGGAGGGACGGGGGGTGGCCGCGCGGGTCGCGCTCGCGGCTGCTGGCGGCAGCGGCCACTGCTCTTCACCTGGTGGAGGAGGTGCGGTGGGGGGGGTGGCCAAGGGTTGAAGGATGTGTTTCTTCAATTTTATGGTTTAAATTTTGACTACAGTAACTAAAATTCAGCGGTCCACTGTCAATGATGATGTTCTGTGAGTTTGGTGATTTGCCACAGCCATGAGGGCTACTAAGATGACGATGCACATCAAGAGACATGTTCTATCATGTTTCAATTTCTGATGGTGAATAGGCCCTAGGCTCATGGTCTCATGGACACTAGACATGGTCTCATGCCAAGGATGACATCATGTCATGCCAGGTATTCAATTTTACACTGAGTTTTGATCATTTGGATCATGATCATTCAATTTATCCTTCATCCTGTCATTCGATCATGGCGGATCCGGTGGATGCTGCTGAATCTGCGACAGAGCAGCGGGTGAGGGTGAAGGTGAAGAGAGAAGAGCAGTTGCTTGACTTGAATCCATGATTTTATCAAAGTCTTCAGTCATCGCTTCTGGTGAACATCGTTGGCATTGTCCCTTTGTTCACAGATCATCTGAGGCTGGTGATGACAAGGGCCGGTGACACCTACAATGAGAAGATCCCGGGGCATATCCATCAGGTTTTCGAGACGGTGCCGCTTGGAGGAAACCAATGGTTCAGTGATTAAAGATGGAAATTTACATCATGCCATGCAAGGTCAGTCATGCCATCATTGATCGATTGACTTGTAGTTCCTCAGTGTTTCTGAGGAAGTTCATGATGCGGCCGCAGTCAGAGATCAAGTTCCTCAATGTCCCGCCATATCCGGACGCGGTCACGCTCACTGAGCGGAAGGTGAAGCACATCCAGTCCTCCGAGCATGAGACAAGTTCCAATCCCAGTGCCTTGGCTGTCTCAGTCTCATTGAGTGCAAAGTCTTTGATGTCTCCCTTCTGTCTCTTGGAGTTTGAAACCAAATATCTAAGGTGAGGCCTTGATGGATGAAGTCCTTTTGGATGATGGTCCCGAGCGGCTGTCGGAGGTGGCGTCGCGCCTTCGGTCTGGACAGGTGGAACGCGCAAAAGTAACTTGGCTTTTTCAATGACTTCATTTGATTTGAGCAGCTTTGGAAGGGCTTCACCCCATCAGTCTTATGTAGTCATTGGAATGTCATTGCCATGATCATTGCACTTGATGTCAGGCACATGTGGAATGGGAGATCGATCCCCACAATGCCAAGCAGTTGGCGCAGCTGGCTATTGGTGAAGTGGAGCGGATCGTGGCGCCGGCCAACCATGTGGGGAACACGCCGCTGAGGATGATCATCCAGCTGGATGGTGCAATCCACAGTGCGGCGCTGGCAGTGCGCATCCTTGAGCCTTGGATCAGATATGTCATCTTTAAACTGTGGTCATGACAACTTGTCATTGTTTGCGACTGTTTTTAAATAAGGACATGATGGAGGCGGTGGGGGCTGATGATCCCAAGCCAAAGGAGGCGGTGGGGGCTGATGATGGGCAGCAGCCAAAGACGCCTGATGCTTATTTTCGACCTGGAAAGGACTCCTTGGGATCATCAACTTTGTCATGACAGATTGAAACAGTCACAGCCATGACCTGGAAAGATCATTCAGGCCATCTGGTCAAAAATACATACACGTACTTGGCTCACTGCGCACAGGATGAGGAGCAGGAGCAGAAGCAGCCATCAAAGAGGGCCAGATCGGAGGACCAGTGTTTAGATCATGGACACATGACTTGATGGCTTCAGATGACATGATCCTGACAGCCAGGACTTGGAGGAACTCGATAGATATCCACCCCTGCTAGCTTTCATCAGCTTTGCCAATTTTGCAATTCTGTTTTTCTTGACATCGGACCATTGACTTCGGACTCCAGGAGTATCCATGGCGGAGGTCATCTGCATCTTCAGCTCCAGCGGAAGCATCAGAGGAGTCTATGGGACGGTTGAAATCCTTGGTGCAAAACCAGCTTGGTGTGAAGCTTTGGCCTTCACATTTCATGACATGTTCAACACCGACTTGGCAGGAGAATCCTTTCCAACATGGCGTGCCAGGAATGTTCAAAGACTTAGAGTGACTCCTGGCTTTGATTGTGGACACTTTGATTCTTTCTTAGGTTGTTCAATTCTTAGACTTGTGATTCTGGACACTTTGAATTTGATGGCTTAAGGATCGAAGAACGAGCTCACGCTTTGGAATGTGAGGGCGGGATATGAACCATGACCACCATTGACTGATGGACCGCTGAATGAAACTACGATGACCAGAAAAAATCAAGATTTCAACGCATACAAAAATATAAAATGGTGGTCAGTGGACGACAAAATCATCTGCTCATATGCATTGAGCATTGATGAGCTCAGCTCTGGAAAACTGTGCGAGCTGCTCTGAGGATTTAGGGTGTTACTTCTCAACAGTCAGTGATCCCCACTCTCGAACCTTGAGCCCTCTCAGTCACGCCACCCCATTGAATCAAGCCCTTCACACCCATCTATGCTTCCTGGCAGGCCTGCCCACCAGCAGCGGCCAGCACTGCCTGAGGCCATTTGGGGGAGGGCGGATTTGACAGGACCCAGGGAAGGCATTCTGATTGAGCTGATTCAGTGTGTGTGTAGTCACGAGTAAATTTAAAAGATTTCAGATTGATTGGCTTGACTTGAAGGCCAGTTGTGGAGTGCAGTTCTCACCGCAGGCCATTTGGTCTTCATTGGCAACCTTCTTCACCAAGAAACCATATTGCTTTCAAGCTTAGTATTTCCATGTATTTCCCAAGATGGTTCAAAGCAGTGGGTCCACTCAAACATGAAAATGAACAACTGACAAAAGCGCAAGGTCTTAGATGTTGATTGAACTCTCTTTCCATCAGCACCATGGTCAAGCCTGCGCTGCGATCCAAGACTGTCCAGCAGCTAAGACAAATCGCCTCACGCTGGCAGACATGGCAGCAGGACTTTCCGTGGGCTACCATTGGGGAGCATGGCTTGGTTTGTAGGGTGTGCAAGCTGGCCGGGGTTTGCTCTACCTTTGGAAGAGGAGAAGGTTCCTAGGCATCCAATGCAAAGTGTCTATGATAGTGTTTGATGACAATTTTCAACTGGTTACTTCGACAACCTGAGGTGGAAGGGGTGCCAAAAAAGTCCATCGTGGGCATCTGAAGCAGCATGCAGCAACGTCATTGCACCGGCTTGCAGACTCTTGGTTTCAGGTGTCAAGTCAATGTCATATTCTGCCATTGTCAAATGAACAAATCATGAAATTAGACAATGAACCTTCAAAATAGAGTTGGCCCATTTAAGGCAGCTTCCAAAGAAGGTCCCCTGGCTGATGTTGAGGATACAGTTGCACTCACCCCTGATGCATCACCTCTATCTTAGATGGGTCTCTTGCCCAGGCCATGATTTGGATTCAGACTTTGCCATTGTTGAGGGAAAAATAGTACCTCACGCCCAAATGCTCAAAGAGATGATCCACGTAATCAAGGAGAAGAGGAAATCCGACAAGGTACCTATTTAGTTATTATTTGGAAACTGGTTTTCATTGAAGCGTCTTCTGACAACCCATCACGACCCATCACTGTGCCTTCCAGGTTGGTGGAAGAGCTCGGCAAAGGTGCCTGCAATATTGCTTGGGGCAAGGTTGCAGGTTGCTTACACTGAAGCGACTGTCCAGGGCGACGGTGATTTCTCTTGGGCAGGTGGGATTTTCTTTTGATGTTCTTGAGACAAGTTAGGCACAAGTTAGGCACAAGGGTTGTGTTGGACAGGATGCCCGAAAGTTCATCTTGGCTTGCCGCTTTTCATGCATAAACCATGACTTGGAGAGCGCCGCTGGTTTTCTTGGGGCCTATGACATGTCCAAAGCACAAGACCTGACAGCGGTGGGTATCTACAAATCTACCCGGCAGATCATCAAAAACCTTTGCTCCCCTACTGGTCCAGCTCCACATTCAGTTCTTTGTTTAATCACCATCAGGAGTTCATTCACTCAGCATGACCAACCTGAGGAAATCAAGCCACTGTCCTTTCCTGGTTTGATCAAAGGGATTGAAGACCATGTTGAACAGTATTGCACAGATGCAGCAACGGATGAGATGGTGGGTGGCGAGCTTCTCCAGAAGGCTTTTCCAAACCTACATGCTCGAAGCAAAGACACCACACATGCAACCAGAAGGAGCTGATATAATAATTGTTTGTTTAAATGACAATGAACTGAGGGTTTGATGTGACATGCTGTTCTTTGCCAACCTGCCCAGTGCCCAACAGCCTCCACCAGGATCGCAGCAAGATGCACAGCAGCGGATGACTTCCTGGCAGCAACGATGCGGGACTTTGTATGTGGAAGTCAAAGCCCATCAAGCCTTATCCAAAACAAACAAATCTTTGCTGTGAGATTCTCTCAATTAGTGAAAGAGGATAAGATAAGGGCTGGCATTGCTTCTTAGTTGCAGGGGTTGCCAAAACAATAGGTTGACAGCATACATGAACAAAGGTTCGCTTGAATTCATTCAAGAATGATCCATTTAATCAAGGTAAGAACTTGCGGGCTGCAAAACATCGATTTGAATCGTTGCAAAAACAAAAAGGTTGAGGGTCAGAAAAGAATGGTTGCGGGTCAAAAAATAATTGTTGTGGGTCAAAACAAAAGGTTGAGGGTCAAATTGAACTGTTGCGGAGGTCAGAAAAAAAGATATGATGAAATTATTGGATCACACGGACAGCACCGTTATTCAGATGAAGAAGAGAGGGATGCAGAAGGAGAAAGAATTCGTTTCCTCTCGGTAGAGCGTGCCCGGGGTGTATGAGGTCACGCAACACGGGCTGTGGGTCAAACAAACAGTTTTGCGGGGTCGAAGACAACAGCGCCGTGGGTCGGAAAAAAGGCTTGGTGGTCAGAAAGAAAGGTTCGTGGGTCAAAAAGAAAAGATTGCGGGGGTCAAAAGGAAAAGACCGCGGGTCAAAAAGAAAGGATTGTGGGGGTTCGTGGGTCCAAACGGAAGGATTGCGGGGGTCAAAAGAAAAAGA
>CAXAMN010024572.1:182049-220625 GCA_963970005.1 Durusdinium trenchii | reverse complement strand
AAGAAGGGTTGTGGGTCAGAAAAGAAGGGTTGTGGGTCAGAAAAGAAAGGGTTGTGGGTCAGAAAAGAAGGGTTGTGGGTCAGAAAAAAAGGGGTGGTCAGAAAAAAAAGGGCGCGGGTCAAAAAAAAGGGAGCCCGTTTTAGAAATGCCAGTCATCAATGATGTTCACCACAGCTTTTTTTCAACCAAGGAAGGTCCATCACTCAGGAGAGGAAGCATACAGTACATCTTTGCTGGGACACTTCTTCGACAGCAAGAAGTGCTCAGAAGCTGCTTCCTCTCCTCACCTGCGGCCTCCGCCTCTGAAGGACAATAGGCTGAACAAGTTGCTCAATGCCATCGTGTTCCCTGGCTCATTCACCATTTTTGCAGGGCACTTATATTATGCAAAATGACCTCCTAACAACCAACACGAACCCGGTGTGCTGAAAATGCAGATGGTGCACCGACATGGAATGAATCCGATGTATTCTTCATGAATGATGGAGGGCGACAAGGAAGGGTCCACATGTTTTTTCAGCTAAGCCATTAGGTTCATTACATCCACTGGTTTTTCTGGCAACCGGAGCCAGTTGATCAATCTTCGACGCGATGACCAGCCAATACAAAAGACTGAAAGGATTCTCACAGTGGTGTATGATGAGGCATCACTGATGAAAAGAAAGGATCCTTGACCATATTTTTAACGCCTCACAACTTACTTCCTGAGTCATGGGTGTTGTCACACTTTTTCACCAAGCCCATTTTTCACAAATCATGTCTCAGGAGAGGGTGAAAGGTGTGGTTTCACTTGTGAAACAGTGCGAGAATATCTACATGCTCATGGCCCCGACCAGCTGCAAAGTGATCAGAAAGAGCAGGCTTGACATGGAAGAGTTTGTGCTGTTCTTTTTGATCCAGTATGTTACCAGTATGCTTGTCAACAGGTGCCACTATCCAGGATCCAACCGTGGTGACACCATTTATGGTGTCGTCATGCCGAGCTTCGATGACAAGAAGTGCTGGAAACTGCTGCTTAGCGTTAGCTTTCTGTCATCTCATTCCTCAATTCAACTAGTAAACTACATTGCCAATGGTGTATCTTAAACTTAATCACACTGGACTTCAAGCCGATCAAGGAGCGTCAAGGACAAACGATTGCTCTATGACAAGCACCGCATTGCAGTGGGCGGTGCTTGCCCGGAAGGTGACACCGGTGGAGGTGGGAAAAGGATTGAACCATTCTTCGTTCATTCAGGCGTTTCTTAATTTTGTATGTTTTGAGTGGTGGTGTGACAGGTCGAAAGAGTGACACAACGGTGGAGCCGGTATTTTTCCATGCTGGTCCATACAATCTTGACGATGAACTTGTTGCTTCCCATGCCATCGGTGCCATAAACGATCTGACCCCTGGCTCCTCAGCTACATTTGTTTAAATCATGTCTGGCTGACTGGGTTAGTGTTTTTTAAATGCTTGATTTAACATTTAGGCTGTGGCAACCTTGCGATGATTGCAATCCGCCGCAATTTGCCATATATCGGCCTCTGTTTTACAGAGAAGCATGCTCCTTGATTTGGGAGATGTTTGCATCATACTGATTTGAAATTAACACAAGGTCAGGTGATTGTAATCACATCTGAGGTCGATGAACTCACAGCACGGCTGGAATCTTTGGTCTTTGCTTCTATGCAGGATGCCAGGGATCCCCTCCACTCCCCCGAGCTCGTGAAGGTCATTGCTGATCTCAAGAAGCTGGACAAGAACAACAAGGATGGCAATGATGAAGATGATCAAGACGGTCCGGAGGATGAGGAATTGGAGGAAGATGGAGAGGTTGAAGAAGCTGAGAAGCCGGAGGAGGAAAAGGAAACAGAGGAAGAGTTGCCAGAAGTGGTGTTCGAGGATGATGATGATCAGGGGACACCCAAATTCCTGGATGATGAGGACCAGGACCAGGAGGAGGTGGAAGAAGTCGAGGGCATCATGGATCCCACGCCTAAACCAAAGGCAAAAGCAAAGGCGAAGGCCAAAGCTAAAGGCAGGGCATCCGCCAAAGCGAAGGGCAAGAAAGGTGAGGAGCATCAACCTGAAAAGAAGCCAAGGAAGCCGAGGAAGAAGAAGGGTGAGACAGCCGAGGAAGGTGAACCACTTGAGGTGAAGCCCAAAGCCAAAGCAAAGTCAAGGGGCAAGAGAGTAAAGGAAGCAGCACCGCAGGATCCAAGTCTTTATTAAACAAGATTTTCAATTCTTTAGCCTAAGCCGTATTAAACCATTTATTAAGTACCATGTTTCTGGACTCTTGGAAGCCTCCTCGTCTTCCCCCCCACAGATCATGCTTCCCAGGATGAGCCTGGTGGATCAGCAGCTTCAAAGCTGCGGAAGATGGTGGGGGGTCGAGTGACCTGAGCGGCATGCGGCATTGAAGGGCCAACCAGTGGTGGTGGGTTGAGTGAGCTCCTTTTAAAGAATGTTTCCATTGTTGGATTCAAAGTTCAACTCAACCAATTCAACAATTTTGACATGTGAAAGACTATCTGGTTCATTACTCAATGTTGAAAATAAAACTATAGATATGTCCGATTCACTCAAGGGGTCACTGGTGGCCAGTCGGTTTTTGCTTGCACCATGACATGTCTGTGACGTTGGGTGCAGTTGAATGGGAGCTCTCAGGAGGGAGTCTGACCTTCAAAGCAACAAACCATGAAAAGACACTGTGCAAGAGTCCATTTGAGTCAGATTCCTGGCTGGCCTCTCACAATCTTAGTCTTAGAAGCCACTCGTCGGTGAGAGCACCGATTGATGATCATCATCGAAGGTTCCCAGAAAAATCTCAATCGTCTCACTCGCCGTACTGACTTGAACTTGTGGTACCATGCTGGTTGAGCAGCACTATGGATTGATGACACCGTCTATGTTCAAATCAGCGTGGGGGCTCTGGAGGTCGTGAAGACCTCATGGGCTTCATGGGCCACTGCTTTGTGTGAAGCTTTTTGCAAGGACAATCAATAAACATATGGCAACATGTCACCAGGCAGTACCACGGATGTGTATGAAGAAAACGAAACAACCAAGTCCGCGCTGGTGTCACGGCCATGCCAATGAAAATCAAGATCGGATCAGACTTTTCTGGATTAGAATGTTTGAGCTGGGCTCTCACGATGCTTGGTGGTGCCATTCAACTTGAACTATAATGATCATGGAAGTGTTTCAAATGACACCCCAACCAACTGCCCATCATCTGAGGAAATCTAAGATCCCGTACAGCTTGGAGTTCTTGAGCGAGAAGGACAATGCCTTGAGGCTGATGGCTGGACGGGTCCATTCCCCCAAGGTTGTGTTCAGTGACTCTTGGATTCAGGGATGTTCAACATTTTAACTTTGGAACATGTATTTTTCAGGGACACCTCAACACTTTACTTTGGTTCTGAGCTTTAACTGACCAAGGATGCTACAAAAAGGAATGTCAACAAAATGCCCAGGGTGCATCTCTATGGAGCAGGGCCGCCATGTCAAGGTGTGTCTGTGGCTGGCAAAAAACGAGGTCTGGAATCTTGCTTGAACCCTTGCACGATGTGTTCACAAGTTGTTCAGGGATTGGTGCCATTATGCCAATTAAGCATCTAAGGAAGACCCACGTACAGGATGCATGGTGGCATGCATTGATTATATCAAGGCCAAGCGGCCAGAAGCAGCATTGGTGGAGCAGGTCCCACATGTGGTTCGCAACAAGAAGCTGAAAAGGTCCATCTATGACAAGTGGATCACAACGTCCCTGGACTTAAATTTTAAACATTGGCATGGGTAAGTATCTAACCCCTCAGGAACCATTTTATTAGTCTGAGGCTCAAGGGGATCAAAGAAGCTGATGGTACACCATACTATGACATCCATCCTGCAATTCTCAATGCGGCTGAGTCTGGTCTTTTAAGAAGGGTTTCTTGGTTGTGGTGTGAAACCATGAACTAATTAGTTGCTTGTTGTGTTCAACTTTCAACCCAGGACTTTGGAATGGCCCAATCACGCCGACGATTGTTTCTGGTGGCGCTCAGGAAGAAGAACAAGAAGAAACTTGGTGTCAACAAACAGATCAACAGATCTTTTTTGAAAACTGTTGAATCAAGGAAGTCATTCAAGTGGCCAAAGTTTTCATCCAACCGAACTTCATTTCGATCGCTCTTATGTCGAACCTTTGGAAAGAAGAATGCCCGCAGTCTCCAGGCTAAACTCTTATTGCAAATCCAGGCTTGTTGTGAATTCTTTGCCCCAAGTTTAATTTAGGTGCCTAGCTTGATTCAGGTGCCCTTTCAAAGCATGCATCCAAAATGCTCAAGATTGGTGAGCGGAGGATTGCCAAGCTCGGCGGTGATCCTAAGAAGCAAGTGTGGTCTTTAACTTAGTTGGTCAACCAATGACAAGAAGTCCACCTTGTGAACAATAATTGTTTGGGACTACCAACTGTCTTTCAATCTCCTATTGTGTCTTACTTGAGGCTGGTGGACATTGGTGCATCGGTGAAGTTCCAGTGCAAGCCCAAAAGGGACATTGCTCCATGTCTCACGAGGACGAGGGCGAGTTCAGGTGGATTCTGGCTCACCCGTTTGGAGCGTCCCTTGAATGCTGTAGCTCCCTGGCCTGCCACTTCATTTTGTCATTTTGCTTAAGCCCAACGCACCTCTTGTTCATCCACAGGTGATTTATTGGATGTCTTTCATTTTGCATGTTGAAAACTTAAGGAGTGCCTTCGGCTCATGGGTCTGCCGGATGATTTGGCGGCGTGCGCCAAAGAGATGGACATCTCTTCTGCGAAACTTGGTTGGCTTTGAGTTCAAGTTGCTTGTCACGTTCAATTTGCCAATATTGGCCACTGATTGAATGTCAGTTGAGGAAGCTGATGGGTGCTTGTGGCAACGCGTGGCCGGTGGCATTGGTAAGCAAGATCGTTGAGGGGATCCAGGATGCGATGGGGTGGCCAAAGGGCCAGTGATGATTTGATGGAAGTATGATGGAAAATGGGTGTGCTGAGATTTGAAAGGGCACCTGCTCCAACATCCACCCTTCCCACAGACCCTGTGAAACCAAGTCCCATCTCTCTTGAATCTTGGCTGCCAGGCGGTGCCGCCAGCAGCGCCGCAGTGGCTCTTGCTGTGGCTGCTGCTGCCGCGGCTGTCGTCGTGGTGGTGGTGGCTGGGGTGGGGTTTTCCTCAGTATTTTTTCTCCATCAACTATTTTACTACCATAACAACGCCTAAGTACATGGAGTGTTTGGGAACATGACTCTTGGTTGGTCTCGATATCTTAATATAGTCTTTTCATGTCTTTTCTAGCAATTTCACAACATGATCAATGGTGAAACATGGTGAAACTCTTTGCCTTCCAAATCATCGATGGATTGCCTTCCACCCCTGGCCAACCTCCAGCCCTGCAAGTTCAAGAACTCTCCGGTGACCGAACAGAAGGACCTTTCGCGTCTGAACAAGACATAGGCTTACACCGTTCGGTTTCAGGGAAATGGCTTTCCTGGTGGAACAGCGCCAGCGCAACCGTCTTCAGGTTGCCACCGGCAGCCCTTCCCTTGGCCGATCCCATAGGGAAAAAAGAACACCTCGGCCCAAGCTTCGTCCGCGTAGGAGGCCAACAATCGCACAATGTTGGGATGTTTGAGCTTCCGCGCCTGGGAGACGAGGCGTAACTCGCGGACGTGAAGACAGAGGGTACGGTTTGGAGAGGCACGGACCCCAAGAATCTCATGGGGTGGTCTGGTGTGCCCCATTCATCCTGAATCAAAGAAAACACGGTATGGGTATGGGGTTAAAGGGGTACGGTATGAGTATGGGTTTCAATAACTAGACTCAGCCTCCCTAAGTGTCTGAGTCTGTATTGGTGGCCCCTTCTTCTAAAATGCCTAGGGGCTGTGTATACGATGTTCTTTTGCGGTGTCTTGGGGGGGGGTCGAAACTGGGTTTCGCATCGAGCCAAGTCGGGTTGACGGTGGGGTTCAACAGTCGCACACTCGGATTGGGACGTCGGGCATGACTTCATGATTTTTCCATGAAGACCAGCATACACATGCATACACCATCCAATATAGACAATAATTAGTGGGGATTCCTTCTAAAATCTTTGTCTTAAGAAGCAAAAAAGGCAACTCAAACAAGGTGTAAATTAACAATTCCTGCAACCTCCAAAGAACCCTGGGCTGCCTGCTACCTCGATGTTTGCGCACCTCTCGGCGACGCCCCACGACGCCCCACGCCGCCGCCTGATCCAGCTCTTTCCGGAAGGCCTTGGACAAGCTGTTCGGCCCGGAACCCGGTCACTGTGGTCGGATGGGTTGATTCCCATACGGCCACCCCCTCCGTTTCAGTTCGATGGGCCAGCGCTGGACGAATAGCACCGAAGGTCGGAGGAGATAGGACGATCGGAGCTCTATAGGGAAACATATAGGGAAACCCCCATCAATGGGTGGTTTTCTCTATGTTCCGCACCGAACCCGGTCGGGGTCGGGGAGATGTGGAGGCAGCATTCGTTGAAGCAAAACAAGCATTCCCAGAGAGGTCTCCATAGGCATCCCGAGCCGAGCTATAGAGGGTTGTAGGGGGGTCAAACGTCTTTGATGGAATGGCCTGAAGATTTGGGATTCACACACACAATGTGTGTTTCCTTCCTGGGTCCTACCTGTAGTGCTCATGATGAAACTCAACTCTGGCACCCCCAAGTTTACCCCAAAAACAGCTCCATGATACTTTATTGCAGCACTTTCCAAGAATTTCCAGTGGTGACCGTCATATGACGTTCCAAAATGTTCCAAACATCTCCAAGTGGTGCTTTTCAAGACCTCGGTACTCAACATCACCCGAGGCACTGCTGGGTTGGTGCTCGCCACACCGATGGCTTTGATGGCCACAGACAGCCCGTCCTGCCGGGCAAATGCAGGCGGTGCAGACCGGGAGACCACCTGTTCGCACCTGGGAACGTGCAGGTAATTGTAGCTGATGTTGTTCAGGTCATGTCCCAGCACGTGAGGGTACTTTGGAGGGTACTTTGGTATATACCAGCACCTGAACGGAAGGGGTCTCCTGGCTGGAATACCCTGCGCTACGTATGTGGATCTCCAGCCAGGACACCCTTGAAAAAGGCCCAATATATATATTATATGTTATATATATAATATATTATATGATACACTAGGATCGTTTTCGGAAGTGCAAATCCAAGGCAGGAGGAACAGACCACACCCCTTTGGTTTGACAGGTGCAGGCCCTCATGACCCTATTAATCCTGCCAGATCCTCGTATGGGAGTCCAAAACCTAATGTAGGGACACAACCATCATCAGTCATCCATAGCTACCGATGAACAGTGCAAACATAGAACATGTGAGGCAATTCTGTTTCTTTTCCAGCACTTCTACCCCTGTTCCACCAACACTTGAATGAGTGCATGATCAGTCTGCCACGGGATGCCTCAGGCAATATCAAAACATGTACAATGTCTACTCTAAATGCAAAAAGGGGGTGGCCGAGAACGCCTACGTTTGATTTGAGAGCGTGTCTCATTTGCTACAAAACACACAAAACACACAACCCACAAACTAACCACAATCACAAACACAAACATGCAACCACAAACACACAACCACAAACACACAATCACAAACACACAAACACACCCACAAACAAACAAGCCACAAGCACAAACACAAACTCACAAACACAAGCGCAGCCACAAACATACAACACACACACAACCACAACCACAATCACAAACACACAACCACAGCGCACACAACCACAACACACAACCACAACAAACAACCACAGTACACAACCACGAAGACACAACCACAAGCACACAACAATATAATTACATGTGTGTGTGGCGTTTGCGTGGCAGGTGGTCACAGGGTAGCACTTTTGTATGCCAACTGGGTTCTCCCGGCGACACCCGGACGCGAACTCCCTAACACAAAGTAACAATCCCAAACCCGAGAACCCACAAGCAAAATCGAAAACCAGAAGACTCACGACCTGGCAACATGCTCCTCGCCATGGTCTGAAAACAAATGATTGGAATGTCATGGTGGGGATCACTCGAAGTAAAGTAGTTTAAAGCTCAAGGGTTTTTTTGAAGCGCTTCAATACTTGCACAAAACATTGAGTTTCCGCAATATAGCTTTACCAGAGCCAGATGAATGAAACACAACCGCATTCATTGGAGTTCTTGCACTACATCATGTCTGGATTGTTTGAGTTCAAACTCTTTCATTTAGCAGGTTCTACATACGGAACTAAATTACTATATACTCATCACAACTATACTGTATATGTACTATGTCAAATATGTCTATTACAGTATTGATTGACTTCACAAGAGCAAGTAGGACAGGCGATGACAGGAGCACAGCAAAAGAAACAGGTCGCTTTAAACAAATGATTAAGCAAATATGGAACATGACACACCTAATTGGTAAGAAACAAACACTGCCACCTGCACAAACAAACCCATTGAACCGTACAACCCTCTGACATCCTTGACTCTTCGGGTCGTGCTGCGTGACCGGTCTTACCCCGTAGCGACAACTCGCGGCCGAAGCACGAATCCGATCGACACATCGGACGGACGGTTTGTCACGACGGCCGAAGCGTTAAACCTTTGGACCGTAGTCGTTGGAGGTTGGGCACCCCCCAAAATCCCAATCCGATGGAACAGGAGGGAAACGCCATAGGACCGTCGCAGAGGACGGTCCGATGTTCATTTGTTTTCCTATATCTTGTGAGGCATGGATCTGCATATCCGAAGCGTCTCCCAGAACAATCGGACATGTTCTGTTCTGGATAGCTCAAATCAGTGGTTGGATCCGGAACACAACCCGAAAAAGAACGTCAATCTGTGAGATTCGTCCATAGATTACGCATGAATGCCATCAGTGCGACTATCCATTCTGACATACTTTGACCCAAACCTGCAAGACCTCCACACACGATGGCATTCATTTCATGTTGGCCCCTAATCCAACTGCATTCCACATCCCCCGTCCTTCCACCCAACCCCTAGAGCTCAGCATTCCGTCCTTTCTTCGTCGTCCGCCATAGACGGTGCCAAAGCCGCCTTTGCCCAATTCCTCTTCGATGGTGAAGTCCAACTGGGCGCCGCTAGGCGCATTCGCAGCGACCGTTGGGCGAACGACCCGGCCTTTTTGGAGAAGCCGGTCGTGACCGCTCGAGAGGTGACGAAAGGAGAGGTGGTCGAGCAATCACAACCAAAAAGTGTTAGAATATGATATATTTAATATTATATATACGTCGTATACATAATAATGCGTATGATAGGAATAGTGAACAAACATGAACAAACTGTGTTGTTTAATGTGTTGCATCTTTAAATATGCAACACATATTTACATGGATCTCACACATAAAACATCTCTCCATTACCCAGTTGCCGTTTGTTTCATTTGTTTTTGCAGCGAAATGCCATCCCACCGCTGACCGGTCGCTGCTACTGGCACCCGAGCAGCATAAATGTCTCTGCCCGCGAAGGAGAAGACCGAGCTACGATTTCGCTGCCTCACCAGGGAGACAAGAAATCGACGGCGAAAAAGGTCTTTCTTCTAAGCCATGAGTTCCATTGATGACGAAAAGGCTTCGCCAAAATAAAGCACCCTGTGATCCTTTTTTGTGCCGGAGAAATACATGGTGTTTCCCAATCAGTAAATTAGCTGGTCGAAAAGAGTAGAACCACCAATTTGGGTCAAAGGTTTTTGCACCCAGGTCACGCGTTGACAGTAACTTCCGCAGTATCCCACCCACAGTTGTGTGCGGGGACGTCCGTATGTTAAGCTGAGAAAACATCTGAGCAAACCGACCTCACCATGAGTTGCCTGCGCTGCCCCAACAAGACACCGTTTACATCCGCTTACTAGTTACTCTTCGTAGGACAAGTCCACTCCAACTCTGTGAACATCTATAGAATCTAATGGCATTAAGGCGCATGCATCTATATATACCCTATAAGTCCAGTTCGACTATATTTTGACTGGCTGAAGTTTTCCGGAAGTTCCCGAAATCAGGTCCCCGTTCGTCAGCCCATTCTTTTTGATAGTCTGACCGACTCCCAAGGTATGATGTTTTGCTAAATAGTGTTGAGCCTTCCTTTAGGCCCGGGAAGCCGTCCACCTCACGGAATCGCGACAACACGACGTCCATGTCCACACACAACAAGCACCAGTACCGCCACGACCCGACGATAGCAACAAGCACCACCACCACAACAACCATAAACATGCAAAAGATGTTAAAGCCGCACACACACACACATATATATTATACACCTTTCCTGGAATAATTACGAGTACAAACCACATCAAGGCAGAAAAAGGTTCAAGAAAACATCTAACTCAACAGGCAAGGAAGCCACATCAACAGCAAACAAGACGTTGTTCAGATGTGTTGAACCACAGGACCCAGGAGAATATGGTGTGTTCCAGCTTTTGAAGAATATGATGCATCATGATTCCACTCTCAGCGTTCTGGCGTTCTTCAGTGCTTTTTGCTCCACTCTCAGTGCTTTTTCCACAAAACTTGCTTGTCTGTCACAAAACGCTCTGGCCGCCTGAGATCCAATCCCTCTGCTTCGAGAACCGTGGCGCTTTCCCTCTTGCCCTGGAGCGGACCGAGAATCCACGGACCGAAACGAAGTTCGAAGCTAAGGGCCTTTTGCACATATTTTGTGCATTTAAGATGCCTTTGGGACCTTGAGCCACGAAAGTTTCTGGACTCCAGCCATGGCTTGTAACATTACCATGGCGGCCGCGTTTTTCGCTGAAGGTCTGGCAACGGACCGAAACGGAGAATCACGGACCTTGACCAAACGAAGGTTTTTGCTTAAACACCTTGAAGTCTTGATGTGAACATGGCAAGACCTCATCGGCCAAACCAACACCCTGAACGGTTCGGTGCGGTTTTTGTGCCTGGAACGCCTGGAATATGTGGATTCTCCAGGTTCAGAACACATCCTGTATTTAAGCTCCAGGCGGTACATGCTTAGATATGCTTAGTGCTTAATACGCGTGCCTCCAAATTCACCCGAACGTGGGTTCTGAAAAAAGACACTTCCACCCCAAAACCCATCCCGAATATCCTCCGTGCTTTGCCACTGGGATCCTTTGCCGACCATGGAAAATAGAGTCAAATGATCAGCATTTTATTCGAGGACCAAGCACGGGGGATGTTTCGAATCAGGGTCCTGCCCCAAACCCAAACGACCGACGCGTCCGCGTCTCGGTGGATCTGTCGACACCCGAGGTCGGCACGGAGAGCCGCAAGCCCTGCGTGTTCACGGACATCACCGCGATCGAGTGCCTGGTGTAGACATGACTCCATGGGACTCTGGCATCTTCACGACTGGGGGGTGCTTCGATAGTTCAGAAACCCACATGGAACCTGACAATAGAGGCCCCAAGGAAGACGATGTTCCAGCAGTCACAAGACGGGGTGCCGAACTTGGAAGCATTATCCGCTCACTTAGGGACAAAACACCTCCCCTTTGTAACCCCTGGTTCATCATTTTTCATGTAACAACCCAGTGGTTTTCAGGTCGGGGCAAGCTAGACTCCATCGACGCATGTCACTACCCCACAGTCGTGCGGCAAGCTGTGGAAGTCCTGGGTGTCTTGCCCCACAGTCCTGGGTGCCTTGATGACAGCCGTGAAACAACACACCAAAATCCAAGGGCAGTCAAGCAAAATGCTTGTCCACTTCTCCATTCCAGTGCATGGCGCAGTGCATGGCGCCATTTGACCCCAGACCCGGTCGAAACCTGCACGATTCGACCTGCAGCCCTCGACTCGACCCCGGCGTCCACCGGGTGCGCCGCACGCCCGGATTCTTCCGCAGGCATCATGGCGGTCTCCAAAACAAAACCATGGCGGTCTCCCCAGCTGTGTTTGCTTCTCCAAATTTCATGAAGAACGCGATATACACAGCCGGACCGCCAGCCTTGCTTCGCTTCGCTTGCGAAACACGTCGACCGGAAAAAGACGTGGGACCCAGAGCGCCTCACAGTGCTCAGCCGGTTTCGCTGCAGCACATCACTGCCGGTGCCACCAGTGCCACGCGACTGGCCCACCGCCTGGGAGACATGAAGTGATGAAAGGTTCGGTAGACCAAGGTAGCTTCAAAGACATATTTACTAGAAAGCCTTATTGTTACTAGTAACGATGGCCTCCACCTGGTAGCTTCTAGTTACTAGAAAGCTTCAAAAACATACTAGAAAGCCTTATTGTTACTAGTAGCGATGGCCTCCAACCTACTTGCGATGGCCTCCACCTACTAGCGTCCTTGCTCCAGGACCTAGGGTATGTCCCATTTATCAGTAACAGCCACTGAAGGCTTATCACTATTATGGTTAAGAACGGCCGGCAACCTAATCGTCATCATTCATCATCCACTGGGACCTGGTCATGGGACGTATGCAGTATCTATACCCAAACAAAGTAACTAGCATGTTGAAACCATCTATTGGGGAGACCCGTTATTGTGTAATTATATAACCAACCTGAAAAGGTGGATCAGCTGGATTGATAACAGGTGGATCAGCTGGATCAGCTGGATCTGCTCGAGTTTCTTTGGAAAGGATCAGCTTCGATGGACCTCTCCCTGGCCTTCATGTTGACATCACAGACCTGACCTACCTGACCTGCATGGCATAAACAAGCAGCCGAGGCAATGCACAGCTGGCATGCCAGCCTTCAAGTCTCCAGTTCTTCCGAATTTGGTCTACTCAGCTCGCTGGACCCAAACCCAAAACTGTTGACCGAAACGAAGCGAACGGTTGGTGTGGGAAGAAGCCCATGCTCATCTTGCTCCGGATCTCCTTCGTCCCCCCTCCGAGTCGACGGTTGAGCCCCTCCGTTCGCGCGGGCTCCGCCGGGTTCGGCGGTCTGAGTCTGGGGGTTCCGGACGGACATGTGTTCCGGTAAATCACGCAGGTGGGAGTCCAAGGTGTTCCGCGCCCCCGCTTGCCACCCCTGGCGGTCTGGGTGCTTTCAGCGGAAAAGCCCGGGGTGACATTCCAAGCGGAACGGCCGCTTGCGGCGAATCTGCATTCAACATCACAAACAAAAGAACCTTCAGTGGCCGTACCGTGTGGCCGTTTCTATGGCCATGTGGCATCAGCATCTCAGAAATTGCTCTCATACGCCGTTGTGGCCTTGCTTCGTCTAGCAGCTAGCAATTCGTCTATGCATATAACAACTAATCCCGAGAAGTCCATAGACTATCATTGCTAACATTTGCACCACATGAAGTAAAGGATCTTCCTTTTGGGGTTACCTAAAGACCATGGTTCAAGCAGAGTCTTGGACTTCCAGTCGTGCGTCATGACATGTCTGTTTTTTTGCTTCTGCTTCATGGCACTTCAGGAGTCGCGTGTGTGCGACCCAGATGTCTCTCGCCGGGCGCAGAGATGTCTCGTCGTCCCCCTATGAGTTGTCAGCTTGGTGGCCTCAAAGGCAAATCAAGGGCCAGGGTTATAAAATAATTAAAGAATGAAAGGAAGAATGAAAGAATCAATTCATATGAAAGAATGAAAGGAAGGGGCCAGGGTTACAAAAGTCGCCCAAAAGTCACGCGTGCCGGGGGATCCCACATCGTGACACTGAAGCGACTGAAGCGACTGACCCCCTCCTAGAAGAACGGTCTACTGTTCACGCCCTCGCGCGCCCCAATAGAACGCGCGGGCGCTTCTGGGCCACAAAAAGTTCCTCCAAACAAACATCCATACAACTGGAAGATATGCCCACCAATTGACCCCAGGTCAAACACCCCGATCGGCACATATCCCATATTATAGATCCATATAGTGATCCCCAAATAGATAGTGGTATGGTGTCCAAGACATTTCAAGTGGGGATCTAATCTAATCACTTTCTCTATCAATTTGGGGGTCTACTAGCAGCAAGGTTGCTATTAGGTGGAGACCATTGCAAATAGGTTGGAGGCCATCGCTACGAACGTAACAAGAAGCTACTGGCAACAAAGCTGAAAGGACCCCAAGAGGTGGATTGAAACAAGAAGCTACACTTTCCTAGTAGTAATGCCAGGAGCTTTTTGATTTGGCCTTGCTACATGGACGGTCTGGACACCTCTTCGGACCCCCCGACGTCTCGGCAACGTCACCCCGCCTGGAAGACGAGCGGCGCCTCTGAGGCGCCGGTTGTCCTGGCTAAGGCGATCTGTTGGGTGGTAGCCTTCCCAAACACGAATGGGCCATAGGATTGCCCTATTGACCCCCAGTCAACCACCTCAACTTGACCTCAACGGGTCCAAAAAAACATCTCCTTTATCAAGTGGTAGAGTCAAAACTTGTCAGTGCACCCACATAAATCAAGGAACTGCTCCCTATCCACCCCAATTGGCAAACCTTTAAACTGGAGTTAGCGGAGTTACGAAACGAACACGGCAGACTCAGTTTGGCACAGGTTCCATCACCAGGCCTCTCCCCCCCCAACTGATCAGGACCCTGGGTTCAACGTCGATGGTCTTTCAGAGGGACCATCCCCTGATACAGCTCCGCTTCACATCATGACCTGATCTATAGAGGAAGATGATAGTCTTCCCATAGTGCCTGAGGGTCAATGTTCCACACGGAACATGACTGTCTATCTGAATCTTACTTCGGGGTAGGCTTTCGGGGTCAGCTGAAGATGCACAGAAAGTCTAAATAGTCAAAGGTTGGCAGTCGAACGGCACCCGCCATCCATCTCCTCTCTTCCTCTGGCAGCATGACCGAGCGCTCTGAGGTCTCAAATAATTCCACCTGAGCGCTCTGATGTGTTCACATTGGAGGGAACTCCTATGGTCCTATGGATCCATAGCAGCCCATGACAAACTTAGGACAAAACACATCCCATAATGTACTCCCCAAAAACACTCTGACGAAAGCTTTCAGATGGTGATTTGAGTGGACTCGTGCTAGGTGGAGTTCAGAGTCTTCCCAGGTGCTTTTGATCCACTTCGCTGACTAGGGTTGTGCTTTCGCCCAGACTTGAACACTAGTAGCAAAGCCAGCAGCCAGAACTTTGCAATGTTCCGAACATGTTATGACCCCAGCAGTCTTAACATGTTTCAACATGGCCCCAGAAACCACCCCCAGCTGCTGATCTACGCCAACTGCGCGTCCAAAACAGTTGGTGGTGCCGAAACGGCACTGGTGGATCGGCACTGGTGGATCTGGCCGCCTTCGCTTCATCCCGCATCCCGCTGGTGACCGGTCACGTTCTTCACACCAGGCCGACTGTTCAGCAGTCTGATAGGCCGAAGCAAAAGGATCTATCCCTCCCACCAGTGTTCGGTTGGGTGTCGGTGTTCGGTCCTTTTGTAACACCGTGAGGTTCGACATGGTAAGGAGTCAACTCTCATTACAGTTTGGGATTCGAGAAGGGAACACTGAGGAGCTCCAGTGAGTGGTCCAATGACATGCACCAACCTGGTGTCCTCATGGACTTTGCTACAGGGCCCATCCCCAAGGCACTTTCTCCGCCAAGCTAAAGCTAAATCGTGGCATTCACGCCGAGGCACTTTCCCATGAGTGTCCTCAGCACCAGCCATGGGTTTGGACCTCCCCTTTTTTGCCCTGTTTTGGAAGGGAGGAATGCAGTGGTTCCACGCGTTCGCATGGGCCTCTGGTTCCGTTTCGGTTCCGTTTCGGTTTCCGAATCTCGCCTCTTTCTCGACCTTGTCGAGTGACTAAAGCCAATCATTTGACCCGTGAAAGCAGGTGAGGTTAAGAAAAGAACGGTGTATTGCATATACAAGCTGCTAAAGATTTAACAACCAAATACTCTGATGCACTGTACACACGTTTCATATTGCATAGGTGAATATTACCATTCTTTATCATCATTTTCCTAGTGTGCCCATCGCAATCAAATCATCAGCCAACGAAAAAATAATGCATATGAAGCAAACACCAAAAAGAACGAACGATGAACAATTTGCCAAAGAATCTACAGCCTGTGGCAGTTTCAGGCCTTAGCCTCCCGACATAGGGCAACCAAGGCACGAGCTGCTTACTCTCGCTGACCAGTTGTCTATGGACAATATCTCGCTCTTCTTGAAAGTCGCAACATGACCCAGTCACCTGGCAAAAGTCGCCAGCAAAAAAAACCTCCAGTCACCCACCGGGAACGGCTGGTCTTCGGACCAGTGCAGACGAACGGGCCGGTCTGGTGGCCATCTACCTTTTACGGGGGATTGCCAGCCACGCGGCGCCACACATTGGTGTGGGTGATAAATCCCGATTACTATCCACTGCCCTTCAATACCTTTCAGAAAAAAAAGAACAAGAACAACAATATGGTAACAAATATGCTATCAAATACTGATATCTGATATCTGATATTTCTTACCAACTCGAGAACCAACAGTTGATGTCGTTCCCACCAAATCTCTGCAACATGAGCAATGGAACCTTCATCCCCTCCACCAAAGTGCCTTACATGTACAAACATCCACCAGCCTTGAAGGCTTGAAGAAAACACCCAGAAGCTGCTACCCTCTGAAAAGGAGCAGTCTCTCCGCGCAAATGGAGCATCTTTGAATACATGTGAAAGGCATGCCAAGAGTGGGAAGTCTGACATGACTGTATGAGGCGAACTGCCTCGTGAAAGCAAAGAACATCGGCTTAACCAACTATATCATGCATTCCCGTCACAGAATGCTCCCACGAAACACAACAAGCCGACTTTGGAGAAACATAGATCATTTGAAGAAGAAAATGCAACAATGACACAAAACAATCAACACTTTCGGGGTCAATTCGTGGAGCTTCCCCCAGCTCCGCGCTTCCTGTATGTGTGGTGACCCCCCTCCGGCCACTGAGAAGAGCACTCCCATGTGCGGCCGGTGCGGCCGACACAGAACTGCCAATGTGCGGGACAGTCCGCACTGGAACCCAATGGCTGAAGCCAGTGTTGGTCGATGAGGGCGGGCAAGCTGCCAGTGTTCTCCAACACATTCCCAGACCATCCATGATCCATGTATGGCAAATTTACATCTATAATCCTCTATCTATACATATAATATTGATCTATATATATATATATATATTGGGGATGATTTGGAAAGTCTTCTTTCGGGGTCAGGACATCGCCAGATATCGCCAGGCTGGATGAAGGAGTGGATTCAAAAAAACAAAATGACCAAATCCATTGGTCCCTTCTTGGATTCCCAAAACCTTTTCTTGGAGGGTCTTCATTGGCATCCATCCGCAACGCCGCTCTTGGCCATTTCTGCGCTCTGCCGAACAGTTCGGAGTGCTCTATGTTCGCAAAAAAGAGGCCGCCAAAGGCCAGGGACACTGCTGCCGGCCTCCCTGCGGGGCTGAGCAGGGATTCAGACTGTAGTCATACTGCGTCCCTTGACATACCTCCAACTCACCTGACATGTTCCGGATGGTATTACCAAATGCAGGTCTATTAATTTCTATGGATATATAATATAATATACATATATATATATATTTATATGCCAGTATAACGACTTCTGTCCACTGGTAGGTTGTCTATTCTGTTCATGTTTAGCGGTCAACCAGGATCACGTTGATATATGGAACGTAGCATGTCAATTCAGCTCTCAACTATAAACTGGTGGTGTCCGGAAAATGCCTCCTAATTGAAAGGTGTCTGCACCATGTTGCGCAGCCCCACAAAAAAATGAGCGGCCACTTCCAACTGATGGAGTGGCACGAGATAGTCGAAAAGGAAAGTGCCGCAAGCACTGTGTCAAGGGGTTCAGCGTCAGTCGGACAGAACGACTCTCCGCCAGGTACACGCTTGAAGGAACAAGCGCTGTTGGTGCTGGGTGTTGCGGGGCCTGGTGCAAAAAGAAACTATTCTACCAGGACCCTCTAAGGGGTGTCCAATGGACTACCCCACACTACCTATAGGCTTCCATTGGGCACCCCTTAGAGGGTCCTGGTATGCGGATTCATGGACAAAAACGTTCATGAGGATAACTTTTCTATTATATGTGGTTCGATCGATTGAAACAGCCCTGTGTCGTCGCATGATTACCAATATCTGTGTTGAACATCAAACAAAAACTATATACCTATTACATGTTTAAAATCCCTATTACATGTCTTAAAACATCTTAATTAAACCAGTATTAGCTCCCCGAATGTGTTTTAAGTTTTATATAACTACTATCGTGTATGGTTTATTTCTGCTCCACTGCCGTGGGGCGAGGATGTGAGTGATCAGTGTCCCTGTGAGGCAGATGCATCTGTGCCCCCTGCAGCAGGTAGGCAGCGCCTCGCCAGAGAAGTCAGGAAAGCTGCGTTCGCTTGCTGTAGGATATAGTCCAGCGGAAGTCCGCATATGTTTCTGTCGACCAAAGGATAGCAGCAGCGGAGGAAGGGCAGCAAGGACTCTCGGACAAGTGTCGGCAGTCACAAGCACCAGCAGAATATCTGCAACAGGCGCGCGCAGTTCCTGCAGTATTGGGTTTGCGCTGTCCACTGGACTGCTCGGGAGAAGCTTACATCACGCGCAAGGGCATCCTCCACTTCGGACAATCATCTTCGCCGCCAGGGCCAATCACCATCATCATCATCATCATCAGCAGCAGCAGCATCACCATCACCATCATCATCATCATCATCATCCTTATCGTCAGGACCATCACAGTCATCAACGCCACATGATCTTTATCAGCATAATAATCATCATCAAGATAATAATAGTAAACACAAAACAAAACAAACAATCATCATCATCAGCCGCAGCAGCAGCAGCAGCAGCACCATCACCATCAGCATCTTCGCTTTCATCATCACAGTTTTCAAATGTTGTCGACGCAAATGCCAAAGCAAAGCAGGCCAACATCATTTGGTTATATGGGGTGATTGAAAAATATAATGTTTGATTGAATTAACGTGGTATTATAAACCTATATGATTCCAACACATCTAGTTTTGCAGGGTAAGCCGGGTAAGCCTTAAACACCTGCTTTCTCATCTATTTCCACCTTATAACCTGAGAACATACGGCTCTTCAAAACGCTAACGGAAACAAAACAAGTACAGTCAAACACCTGGCGTCCCACGCCAAAGCGACAGGCCCATCGATTCGATGAAAACGCTAACGGCGCTGCGTTCGATGTTTCGTCTGCAGAAACCAGCTGCTGTAAGCAAACGAAAGACATTGATTCCAAAAGATAGTTACTTCCACTTCGCAAAATATGGGTTCTTCATGTTTCTTCCAAAAGATATGTTTCTTCCAAATAACAGTTGGATCTTGGATCTTCCAAAATATGCGAAACACGCCGCGCTTCTCCACCAACCGAGGCATCCGCCTTTGTACGCCGTTGTATGGCTTTGTGAAGTTCGAGCGGGCGCCTGGCCTGCCTGCAACGATGCTGTCGCTACTAAATCCTAGTTTGCACTCGGGACAAAGGGACAGGGAAAGGAACGACAGCATTGAATTCCCAGGTCACACCCCGCCCAAAAGCCAGGCGCAGAACCTCCCGCAGCCACTAAACCCCAGGTCGCCCAGCCCAACGGAGCAAAGAACTAGCAACTGTCCCAGGTCGCAGCAGGGAACCAGCCACAGCAGCTGGAAATACGTACACTAGAGAGAGAGAGAGAGATCCTCCATAGTTGAAGAGTAGCAGCTCACTCTTCATTCTGTGGTCAGGGATAGGCCCGAGCCTGGGGGAGGGCGGGTTGAGTTTCACTCGCGGGTGTGACCTTGAGTTTAGTTGCTGTAGTTGGATTTAGATGGATTTAGGTGCTATTCCGTCCCCCACTACCTCATCACATGTGCACTTGTTCTCACAAGGAGCCCAAACACTTACCACACACTTACCTATGAGGACCCGGGTCAGGCCATGCTCAGACCCAGTTCAGACCTTGTTCAGGTGCGATCCAGGTCGCAACCTCAGCTCTGTACGTCGGGCTCCTTGTCCCTTCCTATATGTTACGATAGCGATATGGGTCGACAGTAAGAGCACAAAGTTCTGGCTGAAGAGCTGAGCTTTACCCATGTAGCCTCATAGCCTAGATGGGTTTACCCATGTAGAATCCCACGGCCACCATACAGTAGTGTGGATATTATGTGACATTGTGTGGGTGCAAACACCAAAGAAAAAGACATCCCAATCTAAAGTCTAATTTTGATCCCTTCTCTTGTTCTTGATGCCCGCTTAAGAATATTCTAGACTCTACCACCCATAAACAGTGTTCATATGTTCTCTTATGTTTTCTTAATATAAGATCTTAACCAGCAGTCACAAAGGGGTGCCATTGGAGGATAGGGGTGCCCAGTATCCACTCACTTAGGGACTAAACACCACCCCTTTGTGACTCCTGGAAATTATCTTAATATACCCTAGGGCTCCAGTCGTACCTCCCCAGAAGGTATGACTGGACCCTCCTGGCACCCACCCCAGTCCCACCTTCTTAGGTACGGTCCGACTGGAGCCCAAACGGGATAAGCTTCAGCCGCAGAACATGGGACGTTTCTCCAAACATCTCCAGACCGGACGGGGGAAGCGAACTGTCGCCCCAGGTCTAGGCGAAGAGTCACATGGATGGTCAACGGTTGACGCTTCACAACATTCGATGGCTCAAGAACTCTGACGGCTCGAGAGTAAAAGTGGTGACAGATTTAGAAAGGGACCCAAAACGCCGGGATTCGGAGGAGGCTTGAGCTCTTTGTTTTCGGAGGTCAAACCTCCATCTTCTCGCAAAGGGATCTGTCTCAATCATTTGATCTCATCATGACTTGTATTTCGTCGGATCCTCGGACGCTGCACCCGGCGACCCCATGAACCGACTTTGCCGAGGGGACATGAGATATATCACGCAGCACCACGCAAATGTACTACCCTTTTGAGCAGCAGGCGTGTGTCCAGGGTAAACAGAAGATTTCGACTTTGGCTCAAGCAAACCAAATGTCTGCTTGATCCAGCATCGGTGCCAAGCGCAAGGAAAAGCGCAGTATGCCATGGTGGGAGTCCGTCAACTGATTGCTGGCTCCTCATTTGTCACAGGTAGCCATATCCCAAACACTCCATGAGACTGGAGAATCTATTGCCCCAGAAAGACCCCCAGGTCACCCCTGGCCTGATCGGGAGTCATGTGAGTCTGGGTCTGGGATCGTGTACTCCACGAGTCTGAGGTCGGGTCTAGAGGAGTCAGGAGTGAACACTATGAACATGTCCATCCTACAAGGTGGAATTGATGGGGAAGGATTTTAAACTGTCCTCCTAGCGACAGTGTGGTGACCTGGAGAAGACAAGCCGGCACTGTTACGGGAACAATGGTGCCAAGGTTTGCATGTTCAGAGTTACCACATGTTACCACCATTCTTCAATGGGTTGCCGTATCCCAAGCGGACAGCCAACGTGCTCGGCTTGTCACCATGGATGCTTCTCAATTCATCAACATGCGCGGAATGCTGACATCGATGCTTCTTCCGTCAGGCAGCCGAAGACGGCAGCCGTCCCTCGCGCTACCCGCGCCGGGCACGAGTGTGGCACGAGCAGCTCAGCCAAAGCAACAGCTTGCACCATCATCGTTGCCAGACTTGACCCAGGCGTTGGAGGCCAACACCTTGGGTTTTTCCCACGCATCTGTCGCCGTGGGTCATGGCACCCGGAACCCGTTTAAACCTGGTAGATTGACCTAAGACCTGCGGCAGAGCGCCAAGACTGGGTGGTGAGTCAGAAGTGGTGAGTCAGAAGCTGAAAGAATAGGAACTTCAGTTCGTGACCGACCTTGATATCCTCAAACCGAGGTCACTCAGTCACTGGATGGCCTGGGCCTGTAAAGGTCGCTGGATGAGATTCCACAGAGATCACTTTGAAGCTTGGTTCTTTCGAAAAAGAACTTCCTTCATCTTCCTTCTCCCTACAGCATCAGCCCCCAAATGAGAAGGCCTTCTCAGGGGCAAAACATGTGCGGCAAGTGGAAGTTGTAATAAGGATGCGCGGTAATTAGGACAGCAAATGGACATATATAGCCGCTGTAGCCGCTTTACCATGCAAATTAAGCTTATTGCCATGTCGTGTATAGTTTAGTACATGATTGCCATTCCGTGAAGGATTCGCTGCACTCCATCTTGGGCTCTCTTGCCGTCGGCTTGTGCGTCTAAACCCGTGAAACTTGAGACTCAAATGGAGTCTTCTACCAACTTCTTCATCTTCACCTGGTTCTTCAAAGTGACCTTTTGATAACCTGGTTTGAGGTCACTTAAGCTTCCTAAGGGTCACTTAGGAACCTTCAAAAGGTCACGTACTGAAGAAGCTGGCAGAGTGAGACAACAAACACATCAACCCACCAGGTGTCCTCGTCCTCCGACACTGGTCTCGACCGCCCGTTTCCCAAGAACGCACCGGTCTCGACCGGATGTCGTGCGGTCGATGATGGAGATCACCATCGGCCGGTCCGTGCGGCGATCCGCGGGAGCGAACGAAACGCTTGGGGTGAAAAGAGGACAGCAAACAGCCAAATGATGGCCCAAACACCCACCTGTTTGTTGTGTGAAGCCCAAACAAGAAATGTGTTCAGTGAGTGGAGAAGCTGCGAAAAGCACCTGCTCAAGCTCCAAGAGGTCTCCTCTGGTGGCTTTTGGAGACTTTTAAAGTGGGTGATGACCTGTGGGAGGGTGCTGGCAGAGATCAATAGCGCGACTGCGATCCCAACGTCCGCCACAGCCAGATTAAGCAGTGGTCAGTGGGTTGACTAGAGATGAACAACGCCTCCATATTAAGATGTATAGAACCATTCTGGTAGGGGGATATTTGAAGGGGGTCTTGGGCTCAGATATGCTCAAATCGTGCTTTTGGGGGAAACCAAGGGCTGCAAAGTATTTCCGGGTGCGCCATCAAAGTCTCTTTCACACAGGAATCCTGAGGCTCGTATGCTTGATCACGAAACAACGTTCAATATCATGGCATCTGCCGGATCAATTGACCCCAGGTGAACTACCCCCCTGAACCATCATCGGTCTGAAATAGGGCAGTCTCATGGATGGTCTGGGAATGATCAGGACGCCCATCTTAGACTGGACACGCGGTCAGCCCAGACACCTCCCGTGCTCGAGGTCTCTTCTCCGGCTCTCTCTGGAGTAGCTGCTGCACCTAATAAGGATGGCAGGTCCAAAAAATACCATTTCGGAGACCTGTAGAGTAGGGTGCTGGTAGTTGGTCTCGAAAGTACGGAAAGTAAAAGATGTGAAACGTAAGTGTTCATTCATCGTGTCCAGGTCTACAGGCTTTAATTGCATACTATAATATCGGGTAGCTCAATATAGCTCTAACATGCTGAAAACCACTCCATGATTTCCCTTGGGCCATGTGCCAGTTGTTGATCAAAAACATTCAGAAACGGTTTTGACATGATTGTAATTACCCCAGACTACCTTGGAGGCAGGAATGCATCTTTGTGCGAATCAGTGTCAGGAATCATTCAGGTCTCGAAAACGGCGCAGCGCCCCAACTGCAGCGTCTGAAACCCTGACTTCACCGTCCACTCCGAGAAGGCGGCTGTCTGGCGACAGCCGGTCGGGCACCGGTGGGCGTCCGTCTGCACACGACATGTCGGGAGATCTCCAGACACCCCGAAATGTCCTAGAAGATGTCCCGTGTCTCATTTCCTGCTCAGCTCGGCACCAGTTCCAACACTTCTGGAGTCTTCAGTTTCCACCTCCTGCGACGTGGGCGTGGTTTCAGAGCTGCAGGCTCTGTACCCAGACTTGCATGTTCCAAAAGCAAAAAAGTGCAACCTTGCATGTGGGTGTAACGGGGTTCGAGCCCCCAACCGGTGAGTTTTGGTCTCTTGATTCCAGAGGATGATAGATGATAATAGTATGTAAAACTATTCCATGCATGGATGAGCTGTGATTGCTCATTCGCTCTGTGGCATTGCTTTTGGATCTGCCGCCCTTCTGCCCTTCTGCCTTCTCCTCCCGGTCACCACCGAGTCCAAGGTCCGTCCGCTCTCCACGGGGGACCCAACGGACTGGAAGAAGACCACAGGCAAACCAGCCGCACTGCATCGGTCATGTAGTCAAGTTAGACTCTTGCTTCATGAACCCCTCCAATTGGAACTGGACATTCTCTTAGAATCGTGTCATGAAGAATCCATGTCCCTCCCGCACAGGTCAAACATCATTCATGTCCCATCAAAAGTTGGGAGGTATCAGATGTGGTACATGGAGATCGACGTCGCCGTGTCGATCTCCTTTCATCGTAGGGTACAGTCCACTCCGGATCCTCCAAACCTCGGAGCGGAGGATCCGCGTCCGTAGCGCGGTGTCCGTAGCGCGGTCCGTATCGGTCCGTGGGGTCGGACGGACCGGACGAACCAACGCGAAGAGATCCGGAGAAAGACACGCGGGTTGGACGTCAGACTTCAGCGTAGGTCACCCTAGAATGCGATTGAAACACATATTAGGCCCCCTGTCCCCCACCCAAACCCCCCACCAGCTCACTCAACCAATCCGTTTTGGACACCAGTTTCAGGTGCCATGCGTCTATTTTCGCTGAAAAAGGGGGAATGGTAAAAGGTCAACTTCTGCCTTCAGCGCCACATTTTTTGGTACAAAACCACGGATAGGAAACCATGGAACTACCGGGTCCAGAGACGTGCATCAATCATCCTCCACTCTTCCAATTTTTCAACCATGCCATGGGAGGATTGATGGATATCGATGGCAAGGATGAAACCCGGAGCCTGTAGAGAGACCTGTGTCAGCTTTGCCAGACTTCCGTCCAAATCCCAAGGAAAGTTTCGTGGAAAAAAGGAAACAGTGCGCCGGATCGACGGGAAACGCGGGGAAACACTATGCAAACACCCCATGAAATGCTGGAGGTTGATCATACCTATCCGGTGAACGATGTTACCCGATTGCTCGGGTGAAGTCCAGCATCATCCTCTGGAACCTCTGCTCCGGTATTCCCCCGCGTTCACCCCAGGCCCCCACCCATCCCAGGACGTTTGAGGGTCCTAATAGATGGTCACTATAGGTCCACAGGTCTCCCATCCGGTCTCATCTGTGCAAAGGCGCAGTCTTGCATCTCATCCTCTGACATGTGCTGATTGCCTTTGTTCCATGGCTCCATACCTCCCAAGATCCGGTCTGACAACGAAGGCAACCACACCCGCACGAGATCGGGTCGGGAACGGCAACGGACACGAAACGCGCGAACGTCGCTTCAGGCGGAAGGTCCACTCTACCGCGAAGAGGCGCGGAGCATGAGGGCTCAAATAGGTGATCAGGTTGACCGGGAAACATGCCCAAACGATCCATGGTGGCCGAGAAAGAGTCTACCAGTACGATACTGATTTCGATTGATTTCATCTGATTTCAGTGTTGAAGAAGCACCCTTTGAAGCACCACATGATGCAGTTTCAAGATCCTGCAGGTACCAGTCTAGAGTGGTTTGGATCAACCATCCATCCCAGGAATCCGACCTCGGACTGTCTTGCACTGAAGAAGCTGCGTGTGGGGATTTGAGGGTCCGGACCCCTACTTAGCCCTACTTAGGAGGGTCCGGCCCCTACTTAGGAGGGTCCATGAGCGTCTGGCCATGTCAATTCCATGTCTGGTACAGCACTGCACTTCCCCATGCTTCGGGGAACGTCACGAACTAACCGCGCCGGAGGGGCAAACTGCGCACATGTAGAGCGTGATTCCAATGCTCCACATATCGCACTTCCTCGCCGTTGCGCGGAATCCTCCGTCTCGGGTTGGTCCCAGACCGGGAGAAGTCCAGGTGGGTCCCGGCGAAGGGGTCTTTCAAAGAAAGAACACTCCGGACCCGAGTCGGGCTCAAGTCCCAGATGGTGATTTATAGATGTTTTGCCAAAAAGGGTCTGTTGGCCTTTGAGCAGTTCTGAGGGGGATGTATTCTCCTTTGAGTGTGTGGACTTTCTCCCCAAATCCATGCTCCGTCCAGCGTCTAGGGTCTACACCTCTCTTCCCACGTGCTACCCACCGCAGTCCAAGGTTGAGAAGCTTCCGAAGAAGTGCCCCCCCCCGGGCACCGGGTTCCGCACGCAGCGGTAGTTGGGAGCCGAAACCAGTCGGTCTGGCGGAACGAAACCAGCTGTTGGCTCCCGAGAGTCTCATCGTACTCTCCCAAGAAGAGTTCGTGTGCCATGGTGGTCAACGTCCCCACCGCCTCGAGGAGCGGGGTCGAAGGCGCGGCCGGGGTCGAAAGGTGCGGATCGATCCAAACGCGGCGTGGGACGGTTGATGAGCACACTTCACTGGAAACAACAAACGTACGTGAGGCAGGTGCCTTTGAGGTGAGGCAGGTGCCATGTCAGAAGCTTGAATGACACTGAACCACCTCACGTAGATCCCAAAGGGCAAAGGAGTTTTCAGAGCGGGGATGCTCATCTCTCATCTCTCATCTCTCATCCTCCATCTTACCAATGCACAAGATCTCAACATGATCTCCAACAGAATATGTGCAAGGCAAGGTCTTTGTGGAAACACATTGAAGTCTGCCATGTCAATTTTCTCTGACTTTGCATCGCCCGACAATGCGTCAAAAGGGAGGTGAGCCGCGATGGTCCAAGCTGCGAGAAGAACGAATCAAACATGGAGTGTCTCTTGAGCCCTCTTTTTTGAAGGAAAACTGACCCCAAAAAATACACAATGAACTAAAAACACAAAAAACATGACCAAAAAACATGTGGCCCAGAAACACCACCAGGACGTCTCACCAAAAAGTAATCTTTACGTTTTGGTGCTCCCTCGGACCATCGGTGCTACCGCCAGGTCGGTAGCTGAGTCCACATGTCTAGCTAAGCTTCTGGATCATGGGGCCTTCGATTCAACAAATCGGTGGGCGGAAACACCTGAAAAAACAAGACAACTCAAGATGAAGCTAATTACAGTGGTTTAACATGCTTGAAACATGGATTCGCCATGCGAAGACATCGCCCTCCGCCTCCCACGTTTCGATCGCCGCGTGCGCACCGGTCCACGCACCTGGCCTCCTCGAGGACCGGTGTCGTCTTCAGGTTCGCCGAGACGCCGAGGTCAATCAGCACCAAAGCCGCTTCGTCTTCGTCTGCCCTGGGCACGACCGCTGTGTCGCTCCTCGTCTGCTCGTCCGACCAAGTTGAAGGTCCGAGGCCGCTCTGAGTCGTGTGAGAGGCCGTCTGAACAATGCAATTTCCGGATCAGCCTGGATCTTGCAACATGTCTGCCTTTTCATCAACCAGCCAAAAGGATCCCAAAGGCAGACATGTTGCATAGTTAGAAGATCTAGGTACTGTATAGTGAATTGGGAAAGGAGTCTATTTATACCTATATCTATTTGGAAAACCCTCAGTTAACAAAAAAAACACATCCCCACGTACTAGGATATGTCAGAAAATGATTCTCCTATAAAAATCACACCCTAGTTATTTCATAGAGGAAATCCATGGAAATCCTCATAGATCTTACAAGAGCTTTTAATACCCAAACACTCCATGTATGGCATTCATGCCTACATTCACCCCAGGTCAACCACCCCAACTGATCGGTAATAATACGCAATACATGGACTGCATCCGCCAGGACACGAGGTTCGCATGTAGTTCTCAGCCTTGATGTCCTGCGGTCGCACGGTGAGTCGCACGTTTGTGTTGGAGGGGGTCGTGTATCACACATACGATATGTCAAACAAACAACTCTGTGAACCATGAAACACAAAGGGTTCTTCAGTGATGTTCAGTGGTGAGTGTGTCAAGCATTGCTGAGCGTAAGAAAAAAGGCTAACTCCCTTTTTCAGCAGCGAATGCATCACATGAAATCATCAACTCATGTGTCTTGTTCAGTCGTACGGTCAGTAACAGAATCAATGAGGTCAATTGGAACATCTTGGGTGTGCACTACAGGGAGACCCATCAATGGGTAGACTGGTCTATTTCCCGAACCTTCCAAAAGGTCGAACTGGGAGCTCTGTTAGTTCAATACACCCCAATCATATCAGAAAAAAGATTCAGACGATTCAAAGCTTGGGGATGCTTGGGGGTAAGAGAGGTCCAGATTCGAAGACGACCTCGACCTCGAAGAGACGAAACATCGAACCGATCTGATCATCAACCTCGATGTTTCAGGACAGGACAGGACTCGAGTTCAACTCACACATCTCACATGTGAACAAACCACCCTTCACCGCAGAACAAACCTTCTCGATTCATTCTCAATTCAAATTTCTATGAATTTCTATGCCGTCAGACGTGCCATCTTTCCCGCCCTCAGAGCCTCGCCCTTGGTTTTTGGTTGGGAACACCGGCCCAAAAGACGACAGTGAGACCCCAAACGAACAGAAGCGGCAGGGCTCTCCCGATGGACGATCTTGTGGTAGTGCAAATAGGCGATGCCCGAAAACATTTGCCAGGCATAGCGAGCCAGGCGGTCGTCCCTCAGAGCATGAGGAGCAGTTGTTGTTGTTTGTCCGAGCGATGTTGGGTCGATGTGTTCAATGACTATAATGTCGTGGTACTGTTTGTTGTGTCTTTTTCTATGGGAAGTGAACGGGAAATGAGAAAACATTCCAAGCAAATGGTGTTTTTGTGGTGTTTCTATGGGAGGTCTCCAAGCAAATGGGTGCTGCATGACCTTCCACGTACCCATTGTGATGTGTTTGTCGGAGCTGCATCTCAAAAGGGCCCGGTGCAGCGTGAAACACCTTTCATCGAACGTGAGCACCGGGCCTAACACTCTTATAAGACCTGTTGGAGGGTGCGGGTAGATAGCACGCACACAATAGATGCGGATCTTCGCCAAAGGCAGCTCAGCAGCGGGATGCCCACTTGATAGCCTCCCATTTCCTGCGAGAGATCACCGCGGAATGGATTTAAGATTATTTAAGGCTTGACTTTGACCCAAATGGAAATTCCCTGAAATTCCAACCTCCAAGTACTTCTGCCCCAAACTCCTCCTCTGCAAGCTGAACTGATCTCCCTATGCCGCCCTCCTTATCAGCCTGCCATCCCCTGCCCAATGGCGGTGTCAACTCCTCACAAGTTCTCCAAACACCAAAGACGCCTCACCGGACCAACAACCCAGAGGCCCGTAGATCACTCGACGAGGTCGAGGTCCAGACGCGGGCCCCGGAAGTCTTTCATCCACCAGTGGAACTCAGTGGATTGTCATTCGCGACCGGAGCTGAACACGTCCCGGTCCCCACGCTTGAAGTTGTGCGCTAAGACCTCTCCCATCAGGTCACCACCTGAGCCGAAGCGAGGAGCGAAGCCAGGAGCGAAGCGAGGAGTGAAGCAAGTCCGGTGAAACGATTGAGCTGACACCACCATTGAGGCTCAATGTGACACCAAATCTGCATGGGACTGGCGACCTGCAAGTGGGGTGACTTCAGGAGTCTGTGGCGTCCTGGTGGCACATGTTTGGGCACATCTTATATACAAATTTTAATCGATACAGTATGCGTCGTGTGTCATTACTGTCAAATATATATATTAGAAAATTTTGTTGTTATTATATATATAATATTAGAAAATATTATTGTTATAGCAGGTTGGAGGCCATCGCTCATACTATTGAGATCTAGGGAGGCCTTTTTGAGCGTTGGCGATTTGGAAGGCCGCAGCAGGCTCCGGCTCCGGCTACACTGCCGAGGTGCCAGGATACAGTTCCATCACCAGCCAAAAGGAGCCTTCCTGGGCGTTGTGTTTGTTTGTGTTCTATTATTGAATTAAGTGGGTGGTGAATCTAGGCCACATCGGTTGTCCCAAAAAATCTGCTAGGGATGCGCGCAAGAAGGTTTTAAAGCGAGGGTATACGGTATACATGTCATTGTGATTCACTGTGCATGCAATTCAATGGAACATGTTCTTCGTTTGATCTGTTTTCACATCGACCTCACCTTTTTCATGTGGGTGACCGGGTGACCGACCGTCTGACTGACCCGTGCCGGGTCGAACCCCACACACCGGGTCCTGACTGACCGGTCGGGAAGGGGTCCATTGGGACCAGCACCGAAGGAATGGAGTGAGTCGCCGGCGTCTCAGAGCGAATTGATATAGGTGGAAAGGAGGAAAACCATGGTGAAAGACATCGTGGTGAGTTCTGAGCATCTTTGCGCAACATAGTGTAACTCTCCCCAAATACACCAAATGGATCGGATAGCACGGTTCCCAATCAATTTCTTATAGTGGGGGACTTTACTATTCTATCGGGGGGTCTGTATGAAGAGCAACCTTTTTCTCTGGGTAGGCCAGTCTCTTCGTGCCACGTGACCGGCCTAGGGAATCCAGTTTCAGGCGGAAGCGACGCTCAAACAATAGACTGAATAGATATTGGCCTGTTGATTGGAGAGATGTGTATGAAGATGAGATCATAGAAAAAAGCAACATCTCTTTCCCAAAAGAGGGTCAATTGGATCGGGTGCCTCAATTTGGATCATCACGATGTCTCACTGGGCTCAGCTCACTTGGTCGTTGGACTTCCACCAGCTTGAAGGAAGAGAACAGTTCTCCGCCTGTGCCTCTCTCAGGCACCCCAGCCAGGAGTTCTACCCCAATCGCGCACATGGTTCTTGCAGGGGTTCGTGTCCTCGGGGTACCTATGATATGATCATCCATTCACGGGATGGGATGAAATACCACCCCAATCTGGAATTGGATGGAGCATTGCGCTTCTGTTTCTTCTACTTCAGCCTCTCACTTCACACCACGCACCTGCCGGGCCCTGGCTCTCCGTCCATGGCTCATCCTTGTACGCAGTCAACAGGTGAACGATGTTCGGATGCCGCAGCTGCCGGGCCTTGCTCTGAACCGCGGCCCGCGGCAGCGGGTGCGGCAGCTGCCGGGGATTGTTGTTGTCTTCAGATGCAGATGAAGAACATGAAGAAACCTTCATGCCAAGCCAATACCAGCACAAGACTTCACAGGTCACCGCCGGCAAGTATAGGCCTCCAAAAGCGAGCAGAAGAGACCTGTAGAGTCGGGTGCTGGTATAGATGAAGGTTTCTTCATGTTTCTCTATGACTTTCTTGCAAGCATTCGGTGAAACCGCTCAGGGAAATTGGGAAGAAACCCCAAAACGCTTCAGGGGTGCCCAACACATCACGGACGGGCTCAGGAGCACCTGGTGTTTGCATGCAACCACCTGCCTCGCAAGTAAGTAGACTCGTGCAGTTGAACGGTGAATTCCAGTTGAGCCAGATGTTAGAGCTTTCCCATGAGGTCAATGTGGGTGTGTAGCTCGGTCCTAGGGGAGACCTCCTAATTAGGCCCCCCTGGGTTCGGAACATAGACCAGTCTACCCGGTCTGAGGAAAGATCCGGTCTCCCGTATTTCATGTACACACCGTGTGTGGTCATGATACAAAAGGTGATTCAGACGGCGATTCCGGGGCCTGAAAGTCGCCTGAAAGCGAAGCGAAAAACCGCTGAACGACGACGAAGACGAAGACGCCCTCCGAGGCCTGATCCAGCTCACGCTGAAAGACCTCGGTGCAGGGCGAACGGGCGAAAAAGCCATGTGGTTTTACCTGGTCTTGAAAACAAGCTTAAGTCGTGTTTTTGTGTGACCATGTCCAGTAACATGAGGTCAATGACCTGTAGGGTCTGGGTTGTGTTTCAGCCTGTTTCAGGTCATCCATGTCAATATCCATTTAATCTGATATCTCCAGATGGTCCTTCTTCATGGGCATTCCCAAGAAACAACACACCAAACGGTTGGAGTCTCCTGGGACCGGAGAACGAAAGATGTAGCCATTGAGCCATGGGGACCTGCCGCCTTGCAAAAGGATGGCTTGGAGATTGACCTTCTCTGCAGCTCCAGCGGATGGTTGCGGTTTCGGCTCCAAATGCAGTGGCAAAAATCGAATCATTTTGGGGTTCAAGCCATAGCATGTCCACACTTGGAGTCTGTGATATATTACAAACATGTGGTCCGGCTGCCTCCACTGCGAGGTGGCTTTTCACTGTATTTCATGCAACATCTTCAGTGTGGGGCCCCAACTCATTCCGAAGCCTTTGACCACACCAACGGCGATCCTTGATGGATTCCTGTAGTATGATACCCTCCTCAAAACTCTTGGTTCAAATGCCATGTGGTAGTTTCTATGTAGGCTTTGCCTGAGATGGATTGTGGAGATTGCCTCGCCAGTTCTCTTCGGCTGTACCGGTCTAACCCGGAGTCGAACAACATACAACCATGCTGCGCAAGGTTCCGCCGCTGCCGCCCGCCCGCCCAAGACGCGCGCAAGCGGGCCTCTGGGTCGGTCTTCTCTATGTCGACCGACTTGATCGCACACAACTTCCCGTCCTCGGGTCCCGGGATGTGGAGCAAGGAGGGGGCATGTCATCGCTGAGGTGGAAATCGTGAACGGGTTAACAAGTAAACTGTCACATGCCATGCATATATATATATATACACCTACATTGGGGATCATTGGGATGGTTTTGGGGGGTGAATATAGGCATATATGGAGTGTCTGGGATAAACACAAATTAGTTACCCCAAAAAATAAGACACCTGTGACCTTCAGGATCTGGGAATCTCAAACCTGTTCCCCACCCATCGACCGAAGCCATCAAACTCGTCTTCCTCGGACCGGTGTTTTTGTTGAAAACGGGAGCGGAGCGCTCTCCGGGCGTCGTGCTGCACGTTGGAGTCCAAGCACCCCAGGAATCCGGGACTGCATGGATGATATGTACAACCAATAGATCTATATATCAACCACCCCAATGTACATAGGCCAGTTTCATGGATGGTCTGGCTTTAACCGTCTGAGGCGTGCCAATACTGTTTTTTTTCCTCAAAAGCTTCAAATGAGACGATGATTGACGGACTGGAACAGAGTGGGCCCCCAAATGTTGTGTCTTTCTTCTTCTGTTGTCTGGGAGTCAAGGTTTGTGCAGCATAGGAGGGGTCATTAGGAGGCTCTTCTGACTTGGTGTAGCGCTTTTTCAAGGGCCATCATTGTTCGATCCAACCCAATATATAAGAATGAACTGCAAGTTAAAAACAAAAAAAGGTAGACATTTGGGGGGGGTACCATAAATATATAATGTATTATATATATAATATATAAGATTATATGATGCTGATTCAGCAAAACAATGCAAAACATCACATGGATTCTCATTCATCTGATTCCAGCAAGAATCACATATTTTGTGGATTCGCCCATCTGTGGACACATCTGCGGACAGCAAAGTCTCTTTGAATTTTCCGCAACATTAAGACCTGCTCAAACAAAGACCGGAACACCAAACATGATTCGGGTGTCAAACAAACTGCCAAACAAACCCAAACCTAATTCTTCTACCACTGGACCCTTAGGGCTGCGAAGGGGACTCCATGACCCAAAAACTTTATTCTCGGCCATCTTCATCAGGCCATCTCATGATCCACCAACCGGCTCCACCTCATACCACCAATTTGCTCTCTGACCACTCCTCCCACTACTCCTCCCACCGCCCGGAAGACCAACCGAACACCGCGTGCTCCGAAGACCGCGGTGCTCCGCGCGTGCTCTCCGGCGCCTTGCGGCGCTTGGCGCGGAAGACCTCGCCGAAGCCGCCCACGCCCAGGGACTCTAAGAGGTCAAAGTCTTCCTTCAGACGAGTCGGAACCGTGTGGAGGTCAGCGGTGGGGACAGGAGCAGTTCGGCGAGTTTGCGAGGAAGCGAGGGGAGCACCACGCTGGGGACAAAAGGTTGGCACGGACCATCGGCGACAGGGGGGAGAAACGAAGGGGTGGGAAGCCAGGTGACACAAAAGGTTTCTGAGTGCGTGGGTGATGGGATCTGGTGTCGAGTTATCTGTGGTCCAAGAAAAATCGTATAACCAAAGGAATCTCTTGATCCCTATAGGCCATCCTAGGCATATCACCCTTTGAAGGCCATCCTAGGCATATCCATTCATATCTTTCATCGCTTCTTTTCCAGCACAACTCGAGTGAAAGGCCAGCAAGGTCGTCCGAATATCTTCCAAGTGCCTGCAACGAAATCCTATTGACGTGCAGCAAGTGCCTACCTGACGGGTGATCGTTGATATCGTTGAATCAATGTATATATATATATATAGAATCCATCCAAAAGCCACCAACATATGGCGAACACACTGGGGAACGCATTCTGTCACCATAGCTATGACCATTTGTTCTGCGCTGACTCACGCGCTGACTCACTCAGTGAACTGCCGTCATCGCTGAACTGCCCAGGTGCATGGACGCGTCCATGATGATGAGAGATGACTGAACCTCTGCCACGCCGCCTGATGAAAGAAACATCGAACAAAAGCATAAGATCAAATCAAAACAATGCCCCTTGCAATTCGGCCTCTAACCTGGACTGTCTGATTCTTTAGGAATCCATGGTGGCCACTGCCAGCTTCGACCTTAAAGAATCCTGAATCCACAGGGCCCATACCAACATTGTAGCTTAAAGAATCAGGACTCTGCCAACACATACTGGGTAGTGGCCCTAAAAATCAGAACACGTTGAGCACAGTGCACACACCTCTTTGGAACCTGGACTCCTTCTAAAGAATGGGAACACCCACTCCACACACGTACCAGTCCATGATGATGACTGTTCAAGAAGGATTGTAACCAAAGGGATTTATCCATGATCACGGCAATCTACCATCTAATACAAAATTCGTGATCATCATTGAACATTGTGATGTTATGACATGCTGACTTTTGATGCTTTGCCATTGGATGCCATTGGATGCCATTGACATTGATCTCCAGGCTGAAGGACGCGAACGTGTGGCAAAAAGTGCACCTCTAAAGAATCAGACTCACTGCCAATCTAAAAAATGCATGGTGAACTCTAAAGAAGGCCTGTTTTTTGACAACCCGGGTTGTCTGATTCTTTAGGGGAAATTGCAAGGGGGATTCAAAATACTTCAATTTTGCACCGGAGAAACAGCACAGAAGTTGTTCACAGGTCTTGAAAGATGTGTCTGCTATGCATCACTATATAGAATGCAGGAAATGATGACAAATGTGGAGTGCAAAAGCACAAACACTGCAGTAGGGCCGGGTTTTCACATTCACAATTCACATGCATAGCTTTCACCTATCCACTAGGGTCCACTAGGCCATTGGGGTGATCCCTAACCCGTTTCCGTCACGTACTGCTAAAGGACATCTTGCGACACAACCCACAGTCGAAATGGGGGCTTAATACGGGGCTTAATCGTTTCCCAGGTGAGGGGATATTCATGACATCAACATGACAAAGAACACATTCACGTGCCAATGTGCCAATACTCATGGATTAGAAAACAGCAATCCTCTGCTGAAATCTGTCAGCCCCAAAGCGAATCAGAACATGATGTCCGCTCTTCAATGACCGACCTGGCATTTGGAGAGCCAAGGTCTATCCCAGTGCACTCATCTGCACATCTGCACTCATCATCTGCACTCATCCGGAGGGCGTTTCGGCGGCCGAACGACCCACAACTGCGTTCCAGCCGGCCTCAAATCCAAGCCCATGCCTTGCAAAATCATCGCTGAGGCCGAGGAATGAGTCCTTAGGTGCAGGAATTTCACCGCGAGCGAAGTCCATGTGTGCTTTTGGATGAGCTCGTTCGACTATATAAAAGTCTGCATTATTCTGCAAGAAAAACAAAGCAGCCCAACGGCCCCAATGGAATTTGATGTTTTGTGGGGGGGAGTCAGGAGTGCAACTTGGTTCCGGATCACCCAGAATTTGTGCGAAAAGAACCCGACGTGAAATTCTGAGATTGCTTGGCGGGTCCTTATTTCGGTACATGGCACAAGGCCCAGCAGCGAGGCCCACTTGCATGTCAATTGGGCACTGGATTGTACAGTCGAACCTTTTCCAAGAGGACTATGAAGTGGATGAAAATCGTTCCTGAAGGAATTGGCCAATGCCACGAATGCCACCAACCATATCACCTAAAGCTTTGGTCAATCTCCCACGTTTTGCAGTTAGTTCTCACCTTCAAACGTCCCCGTTTTCTATCGTTTTCCTCCACACCTTCTCACGTCCAGGCTCGACTTGCGGGATTGCATGGACGAGCGCTTCGTCTGGGTGGATCCACGCCCTCCTTGGGTCACATCGCCGAAGAAGATGTCGCGGACGGGTGAGACCGGAGTCTTTGAATGGTTCGGAGTCAGCACACTCATAAAAGACTCCGTTTCTCAGGTGGACCAATGTGGGTGGAATAGAAATACTCCAAATAGTGCCTAAAGGTCTCCAAACCATCGGACTGGCCTATGCTGCAAAACAAAAACTGGGTGGTGGGGCCAATCGATCGGCAATTGTATGCCAGTCCCATGGATGGTCTGGGCTTTTTTCTTTACAAGCACACATCCAAAGACTGCAAATGGATGAAAGATCTTTCAAAATCTGTGGAAATTCTGTTAAACGACCTCTCAAGTGACTTGCTCGGGGCGCCGTATTTCTTAATTCTTTGAGACACGTCCACTACATAGGCCTACTGCTGGGGTTCCAACATTTTTCCCAACGACCCCAAAGGGCTGAGGGTCCTGGACCTAGGCTGGTTGGGGTTTCTACTGCGGAACCTCATGCACTGCAGGGGATTCGTCCGTCCGGGTGATATTGACCAATCTTGTGTGATGGTGCTTGCTTGGTAGTTGGGGCGCCACATTACATCCCTTGTTGTAGAGGATAGTAGTAGTCTTCCAGGGTCACATCGTCCGCTTCCATGTTAGTGAGTCAGAGAGCAGCTCACTTCAAGCACACCGGTCTCTGGGAGATTGGGAGAAACTCGAGAAGTGTCTTTTTCGATAAGTTCCCTGCGTTGGGTCTGGACGCGGTACTAGTGTTGTCAATGCTTTCTTTGATTTGTCAGCGAATGCAGGTTCTCTGCACAAGTCACAAACTGCAAAGCTCACGGTTGGACAAATGTTGGAAGTTCCAGAGATCCTGCAAAAGTCTAAGTGAGTCTAATATCCTTGAATGTCCTTGAAGCCAGCCGTGAGACAATCTCATCACGTACACATCATCCGAGATTCATCATTGCTGCTCCCAAAAGTCCATTGCCACCCGGAACGGAGGGGAATACAATCACACATCGCCGCAGTGACTCCACCTTCCGCCCTCCGAAACACCGAGGCACCTTCAGATTCCTGTGTGATGGCACTGGTGCGAGCACTGCCTCGTTGTGGTTCCGGTGGTGTGCCATCTGTGCCGGCCGTGGCGGTGGACTGCGTGGTGGCGCGGCCTGACTGCGTGGTGGCGCGGCCTGACTGCGTGGTGGCGCGGCCTGACTGCGCCGAGCCCCGCGACTTGGCTGAGCCCCGCTTGGCCTCGGTGACGGATTTTTGGGTGCAAAAGGGATAAGAAGAAGCTACGAACGGGGCTCCTGGCCATACTACTAGTAACAATGAAGCTATTAGAGAATTCATTAAGTGAAAAGAAGGGCAGCAAACCGACTTACAGTGAGCAATGGCACCCTCCCTCACCAAACCCATGGGAATCGGCCGCACCCTCCAACAGACGACCACATCGGTGGGTTCCAGAGGTCCACCGCGCCGGGAACCGCCAGTTCAGTGCCCAGGTGGCGGTGTAAACGCGAGTCTCGATGTCACCATGCGTGCTCCTGGGTCACGTGTGTAGTATGCGGCATAGTAGGTTGATTCTACGGTCACAAGGGGCAGCAAAAGGAGGGCTGGAGTTTATTCGCATGCGTGAACAGATGCGCCAAATCAAACAAGGGGACACTCCGATCAGCAAAAATTGCCAAGAGCATGCATCCAACATCATGCAACAGCCATTGGTGAAGAGGATGTTTTGGTTTCAATCAAACCTACTGACGCCTACTGGGCCCCAGAGAGGCTAGTCCCTGACGATCATGGATCCAGGACCCAGAAGCTTCCAGACCCGCGCGAAAGCAAAGCTCACGCCTACAGAAGTGGCTCTGGCCAAGATGTTGAACACATCAACCATTCACCAATTCCAAGACCTTCCATGCTTTACCTCCCAAAAAAAAGGCTCCTGGAACTGGACCTTGCCGCTGTTTGTAAAGGATTTCAGGGTCTTTCCAGGGACCAGCTGTCATCCATTGTCACTTGCGACGGAGGGTCAGCCTTCTCAAGACTCTGAAGCTTCCATGCTCTTCGTCTGTGCACAAACTTGCCACTCCGACTCCCAACCACACAAACAACAGTTGCTTGCAATCCGCTCCACTCTGAGAAGAATAGCATGCTCCAGCAATTTCCCTCCCAACAAACTGCATTCACACAGTCAGGGAGACCTCCGAGGGCACGACCGGAAGTCTACCCGGGCCAGGGGGTCTCGCGGATTTCAAACACAAACCCATGGACCGCGCCGTGGATTTCCCCGCGCCTCACGGTGTTGATGCGGTTGCGGACGATGGGCGCCGCATCGTCCAAGACTTCCACGATGGTGGAGCGTGCCTCGCGGACGATGGAGCAGGTGCAGTGACACAGGGAATTGGGAATGGGATCGAGACCTGAGTGGATTGGTGGAAATATCTGGAAATCAGGGTGGATTTGGGGGCTTCGCTTGGTCAAATTACCTCCTAGTTGGGCATCTAGTTGCAGTTGTGATGATGATGATGATGATGATGATGATGATGATGATGATGATGATG
>CAXAMN010024572.1:146783-182039 GCA_963970005.1 Durusdinium trenchii | reverse complement strand
ATGATGATGATGATGATGATGATGATGATGATGATGATGATGATGATCTCTTAGGCCACGCGTGCAAGGCACTGGAAGAACCTGATTATGTGGGTTGATCTTCTGAATCGACTGAACAAAAGAGCGAAGATCCCGGCAACAGCAGTGGGCTGAGGGGCGTCCAGGACACCCATGGTCCAGGATGCTCCTGGTATAGATGCATTTGTCATGGCAAAAAACAAAAACTCCGTGAGGGCCTTCTTCGTCGACAAAACACGACCAAGGTGGGGCCTTCTTCTTCTTGTCGAAGTCGGTCTTCTCCTGGTGCCGGCTACTCGGGCAGTATCTCTGATGTGATCCGGCAAGAGTGACAACAGAGTCATGCATCGCAAAACCCATCAGATAGGCCCCCATATATGTTCTGCTTTTGGGTCATGTTTCATTGATTCTCCAAGTGTCGAGTCAAGCATTCTAGTCCACCATCTAGTCATCCCACACCGGACCCTGCTTTCCAGGCATCGAAAGCTCAGAGTTCCTCTCATCGCACCCTCCAGTTCCTCACATTCCTCGTATATTCCATGTGTTTTGCTTTTGTCCTGTTTTTGTTGTGCCAATAAGAGCAAACTTTGCCAACGGCTCGGACTTGACAGATTTCGCGGAAATGAATCAACATGAACATAATCATTTTGCTAGGAGACAAAATCTGTCAAGGGAAAGCCAATGGAAATCCCAGACCTTAGTGGAAAACAAGTTCGGAACATGACACAAACTCTGAGATTCTGCTGAGACCATGTTTTCCCAGGAATGTAAATTAAGCTTTGAAAGAATAACTAGTTAGTAACTAAAAGCTCCAAGAACTATGAAGCCGAACCTTTAGTTCCGCGAGCACAGGAACACGACAAATAAAGGAGCCCTTACGGGAAAAATAAACAAAAAACACGGCGAGGAAGATGTGACAGGAAAAGACCAAAAAACCAATAGGGTTGATGGCATTCAAAAGGAATTAATTAAGGAGCATGTACATGTTTGCCGAGGCATGAATAGAAATTTACAAGAACACTATGGAGGACGTTCATGTTGGTCTTTAGTCGAACATGAAATGGACAAGGGGCAATGAAAGGAACTTAAAAGAAGCTGTATGAGATTGTATGACGTTACTACAACAGGCCACCAAAGCTTGACCAAACCTGGGAACAAATACAGCACACTAGGCTTGACATAATCTGCTCCTTTGTGTACTTCTTTTCTTCAATTTCATTGTATGAGGCGTCGTCAAAATCAATTGTTTAGGACCGGTGCGAAAGTGAAAGTTTGTTTGCTTTTTTGGTGGGGCTTTCGGTTCAAAGTGGTTTTGAGGAAATCAACGTGCTGGATCGATGCAGCACGTTCTGTCGTTCTTTGTGTCGTTTTCCTTCCTTGCTGTCTTTCCCTTCGAAAAACGCAGGGAATCGATGTGGAAGACATGATGTACACCATGCAGCTTTGATCGGTCCCCGTTCAGCTGGGGAAACCATCCAAAAACACACGTCGAAACCAACGCCCCTCCGGCTCGGCCGTCTCTCCTGCGGCTCCAGAGGCTCCTCCTCCTCCTCCGGAAGTTCTGTCCTCCAGGAGAGTTCAGGAACGTTCGTCCCGGTGAAAACGGGAGGTTGCTCTGGAAAGGATGACCCTTCAGCGGAAAAGACCTCATGCTGTGATCTCGGTCCAGGTGCTTGGTCTGTTTGGAAGTGTTTTCGGAATCACCAGCATGTCAATGTGAAAGAATGACCAGCTCAGCGTGGGCAGAAAGCAGTCCACCCGAAGCGTAGGGGAGGTGGCAAGCATCACCGAGTTCTATCGGCGTGGTCCCGAAGGTGGCGAGCATCTGTTGCACACGGTGAGCACAAGCTGGAGCGTGCATACCACAAACCCATGTCACTTGGTTGCATTGCATGGTTTTTGGTTTTGGGCTCCCAACCAAAGACCCTCCAAGCGAAATGGTCTCGCTGCGTTATGATGCAAACACCTGACAGCATGATAGCGTTATGAGTCCGTTGGCATGTTTGGAGAATCGGCCCAAGCTCTGTGTGGCATTCACCTTGAATGAGTGGAGTGCCTTCACACCGCGTGCCAACACACACGGCGAACACGGCGTGAGTTCGCGAATTCATGTTGACACCTGAACTTGGAGTGTGCACCATTAACCGTGTTCTAGCATGGGAATGTCTTGGAACTATCAAACATGTATAAATTGGTCTCATTCTCGCTCATTCTCGTGATTTTGGCGAGGACATGTGAGGTCACCATTGAGGATTCTCCCTGGGTTTGTCCCAGTGCCCAGAGATTGCTGGACTTCATGGAACCCTTCCAGAGTTTTTTTACTTCTGAGTGTGTGTCACTGCCTGCTCTTTCGTCATCAACTCTGATCTCTAGGGAATGCAGTTTGCTGAAGTTCGGTGGAAGAAAAAATAGCGCACAAAGGATAAATTGCAGGTGAGCTGTTTAATTTCTCCCTAACTGGTGACTGGGATGTCTCTGATATGGAGCCACAACATGGATGGAACGCAAAACATTCACAGTCTTCCAACTCTTCTATAGGGAAATGGATCCCTCAAAATGTTAAAGTTTTTTTGAAGGTTTAAGACTAAGTGGCAGGAATAGGCGGCCAATATTTTAAAAAACAACATTGTGTTATATGTTTAGTTTAGTATAATCCTGTGTATATACTATATAATTTGGGTCTATCCTATTACCAGTAACAGTGGATTTTTAGTGGATTTATGTTTTCGGCTTTCAATCTTATCAAGATACGTTTTGTATGATGATGGTTCAGTTGCAGGCTGCAGGCCTATATAATGGTTTACCGACTGCTTCAGGTCAGTTCGGACACCTCTGTTGTTCCCCGAGCTCCCCAACCCCTCCGCAACCTCAAACCCCATCCCAACGGTCGTCAGCGCTGAGTCGAGCCCGGACATGGGTGGCGAGTAGGGCACCTCCTGGCCACTGAGTGAGACGGTGCAAGGGTGCGAGGGGCCAGTTGCGAACGGGACCGGAGTTGGGTGCGGTGTAGGAAGATGTGGGTTGTGTAGGATGTTTATAGGGAAGAGGGGTCAATGCTCCGAATCTATTTGAAGGGGGTCGGGACGCCTGCAGGGCCTGCAGGGTATGACTTAGTGGCACTAACAACACCCCCAAAAGCCCTGGCTGGGTTCCTGGCAACTTGCAACCCCCGCGAACAAACTCTGCAAACCAGGGCTTGCTCCAGTACCTCTGTATCTAATTAAACAGGACCAAAATTGATTATAAACATTATTAAACAAAGACTAGTGTTCATGGTTGCTTCAGCAACGATGTGTGTCGAAACTGAGCAAGGATGAAAGCAGCGATCTTCATTGCAGGCCTTGAACCCACCGCCCGTCAACAAACACTAGCTGCCAAAGCAGTTGTGAAGAGAAAATATAGTTTTTACTAATATAGTCTAGTGCTAATATACTAGTACTAATAGACACATTCTTCCATTCGCATGGATGGTCTGAGATCTGAAGACGTAACAAATTGGAGAGCGCGGCGGTGTTTCTGGTGTCTGGCCCGCCAGACCCTGCCTTGGCGGTATCGTCCTCCTGGGCGGCTGGGGACCCTGTGGGACCCTGTCGGAGCTCGCCAGCACGACCTCTTGGCTTGAAACCCCGTGTTGACTCTCACCATCAACCACTTTGAACGGAAGTTTTTATGGATCTTATGGTCATGGCCGACTTTCAAACTGCAAGGGCCAAATGTTGGATCTTCTCAAAATGAATCGTTCATCGTTCATGGTCACGATCGGGATGCGGAACCCAAATATACACAACGAAACCTCTATACTAGTTTTTGAAACACTGAGAGATCTGAGAGTGGCATTGCAATTTGAGGCATTACAACGGTTTGGTTCCTCCACCATATGGGAACACAAAAAATTGCACATTGAGATGAAATTTGTCCATGTTGCATCAACAATGAACATGTTCATCTTTCAGGGGTGGGGCCCTGGGCCTTGGAACTGTCACTGAGAGGAAATGCCTGTGAACCCGATCTTTTTGAGGATACATGAGGATACGTTATCCATTTGGTTTCTCTACCAAGCGCCATTTCCAATGAATCGGACGTCTTTGGGATCCTGATCAACGCTGAAGAGGTGCCTTTGGATCCAAACGGTTTCGACGAGCGTGACGAGCGCGCGTCGCTTCCCAAGACTGCCCTGCAAATCTCCGGGGGCCAAGGAACCATATTTTCCTTAGATTTGTCATGATTTGTCCACTTTGTCCGAGGTCAAGACGGGAGGATAAAACACACAATCCGGAATCGTGAATAACAATGGGTCAACCATGTCAAGCGCCATTTCACTGTGATTTGACATGTGCTTTGGGGCCTTGATTCAGATGTGTATATATATATATATTATGTGATATATGACTACTTATGATTATGTTATTATATACGTTATGTTTTTGCTCCAGCTCCTGCTGGATAAACTTGGTAGACTGAACCCGACCGCCGATCGAAGAGTTGCGAAAAAATATTGGCAAATCTGAAAAGACATGTTTGTCCTCAAGGGCGGAATTCATTCACTCTTCTGGTGGAGGTGTCTGGTGCTCTGGGACACGCACCTTTTTCGATAACATCAGCCCCACGCTCCCTAAATGGACGGCCCGTCCCTTTTCCTTGGAACGTGAACGTGCTGGTTGGATCTCTGATCCCCTTCAGATCTGGTTGCCTAGTGCAACCTGCAAAAGTCGTTGAACAAAGTTACGTGTGCATACGTTACGTGTGCGAAGCTGTTTCCACAAACATCCGCAAACCAAGTGACGCACAACAGGGGAGCGCTTCTATAGCAGCGCTGCAAGCGTCTCCCATCAGGGCGTGGAGCCATGTCGCAATTGCGGAAGATGGCCAAAAGAATCCAAGCACAGAAAAGGAGTGCAAGGGAAGGAGCCCTACAGATGAGCTGGTTTCAGAGTGAGCAAGAGGGTGCGGCCCAGAGACCAGTCGCGGAAGAGGACAGCCTTGGAGGCGCGTACTTCTCCAGCGCGCACCCCTTGCCCAGTGCGGCGTACACCTCGGCCTGCCAGGCACGGATGCCATCGCGGAACCTTTTGGGGGCTGTGGCTCCTCAGGAGGGCCTACGGAAGGGGGTTAGAAGTCAGAAGGTCACCCGCCAGATCCGGTCACTGGACCATGGGTGGGCTGCGTAGCAAACGCAAAGGCGCCCTCAACACAGGAAAGGGATCAAGGAGAAAGGCAAAGCGCTGGTGTGAAACCTTAGCTGCCCATTGGCGGAATAATTGTTGAAATGTGGCTTGGGGCCACCGAGCAGCCCTCACGGTGCCAGCTCCATGAGGAGGGTGGAGGTTCAGAAGACGACTGAAGACCATGCAAGATCTGGGTGGTGAAACCAGTGAGTGGACCTCGGAGGTTGGCACTGGGGGTGCACCAACCCCTGATGCAGGCCCCGCAAAATTCACAACCCCATCGGGCTTTTGGAAGGTGGGGGAGTACTGCTCAAAATTTGGGGACAAGCCAACGTGCGCAAAACCGGGCGGTCTTCCCATGGCTTCGACAGCCGTCATCCAAGCCCGCTCACGAAAAGAGAAGGGGGCCCGTCAAGATCCTTTGCGCCCCATCGCCTTCTCAATGGCATTGGCGGAGAGGGGCCCCCGCAATGAAGTCATCGAGTCATCGAGCATCTGAATCTGGATGACCTTGGTGTGTTTGGGCGCCGCGATCTGCACCCGTGGAACCTGAAGATGAATGACAAAAGCCCGGCCAAATTGACCTTTGCCAAATTGGGCCGCGCTGGCTCCGGCAGGGGGAGGAGGTCGTGGCCAGCGAGCTGACAGCTGGAGGTCGGTGATGTAGAGACAGGCCACTTCTCCGCTGGCGCGTGCATCAGCCTCCTCGTTCGCCGCAGGGTCCGGGGCGAACAAGGGGCTATACTAGAGGAGCGCCGTGCTGCAATTCCAGGTCCTTCTTCGTCTGCTCCAGCTCTCGAACCTGTGAAGGTCCAAGCTGTGGACCATAACCTCATCGCCTCTGTGGCTTGGTGTGCGAACCTACCGAGCGTTTTCAGAATATCGTGCCCAAATGTCCCGGCGGGGCATTTTGGTGGCTTATCGTGAACATAAACCTTGCAAACGCAGGCTAAATGCAAGTCGCGAGCTAAATGCAAGTGGAATCTGTTCCTGACCAGTGGATTAAGCCTAGGGGAAGTCCATGCCGTGTTGTCAGTCAGTCATGAGTGATAAGAAAGAACTGCTTTTTGGATGTAGACCTTGCCGTGCTCTTCTTGGTGGTATCGCATTAACCAACTCCAGTTCAGTTTCAATAAAGTTGATTGGAGGAAGGCTCGGGTTGCATGCGCTATCAAGACTAGACTCATGCTTTGACCCGATTCGCCACTACTTGACATTGGGAGACGTGCAACTGTTGCTACTTCAGTACCGTGAGCAGTGAGTTCTTGGGCCCCTTTTCCCACTGAGGTCCGATCTCGCTGGCTCCGACGGGACGCGACTCTTGAGCGTCCCAAAAAAGGCCGACAGCCTGCTAGTCTAGCTGCTAGTCTAGCAGGGACCGCCCACACCGCAGCTGTTTTTCGGTCAAATGCTTTCTCCAACTCGTGGAAGAACGGTGCTTGGAAAGATCCCCGACCAAAAAAAGACGCTAGGTGATATATATCCTTTGTGATATTAACGACCAATGATCATCGTTATTTAAATACGTGTAGTACGGACTGAATACGGAGTTAGTGGGATCGACAATACCAAACCGTGTTCTTTTGACCTTTTAAGAAAATAAGGGCCCCCATAAGATTAAACCGAACCGGCAATGACTCACTCATTGGCTGCACACCAAACGCGGATCCGGACCCACCATCACCCAAACTCTTCTCGCTCGTCTCGTTCCATCCGGTTCCCCTCAATTCTCGCTCCAGGCACAGGGATCACCACATCCTTGTTGGTGGTGCTTGGAACTGCACAACATGATCCCTCAGAACAGGTCGCACCACATGATCCCCAGCGAGTTCGCGCGAGGTTTCAGCGCAGTCGGATCGAGTAGAACACCATATTAGGGGCTTACACTATATAGTGAACTATAGTGATGTTCCCGGTTTCTGACATCCCATAGGCCTTGACATCATAAAACAAACAGCCTTGGGTGAGAAATCCGCATAGATTTTGTTGAGCGTTGACTGAAAGTGTCCAGAATTCGACCCGAATTCCCGTCGGTCTTGCACAGCTGGACACTGAGAGGTGTCTGGAATGTTTTGGCTAACCGCTAGAAGACCCACAATCCAACTTTCAGTGACCCGGAATGAATGGTGCTGCATGGAAAAACAATAAAGCATCTGGAGACCCTCTGAGACTCAGACCCACATGGCTTTCGTCAGCTGCGAGCGAGCCAGCTGCTGTGTGTCAGGATGAATCGAAAGCACTCACATGCAAAATTAAACAGCTCCTGGCTCAAAGACCTTTGTACGGTGTAAGCATGTCTTACAATGTGTTTGGTGATTCTTTAATGCAATTGATACTTGGGCTTCTTTGTTCGCACGCGGAGGATCTAACCCGAGCCAAGAACGGTCATCGGTCACAGCGAGCTGGGGTCTGGAACGGGTCTCCCTCGCGTCTGGATCTGGGTCAGACCTCAGCACTGATGACCAAGTCCAACAGCTCACAGACCCAAGATCTGCACCATCTCAGACCAATCGGCCCACTCCCATGTAGGATGGTCTGGCTTCGTCTCCACCGATCCATTTCCTTCAACCCCCTAGGGTTCGAAGCAGATCCTCAAGATCGGTGGTTAGACCCCCCAAAAAACACCCAAGCCATTCAAGCCATCTTCGAAACGGAGGTAGATCAGGAGCCCATCATCCCCGCCACGTCGGTCCATGTCGCTCCACGGTCGATCTGGTGTCCCAAGATTCGATAGTCCACCGCCACGACCATGACTCCAGCTTCGGCCTCTGGTCTTCGAAGCCCCCGAAACGGGCGAAGGAACGTAACTTCCCAGAGCCTCCATGTATGGTGGCCTGAAGAATATGCCATAACTACCATATATAAGTTACCATATAATATACTATCAACATATAAACTATCAATAATACCATATACTATCAATAATACCATATATATATATATATACCGGACCCTCCAAGGGGTGTCCAATGGACTACCCCACAAGACCTATAGGCTTCCATTGGGGACCCCTTGGAGGGTCCTGGTATATATCTAACTACCATACGTACCATATAATATACCCATCGATGCGTATGGTCCAAGAGAAAGTGAGGTGGCACATGATTGGACCCTTTCAGCCATGTGAGGCAGGTCCTTTGTCATTGAAGTCTTTCAATATTCTTTCCATACCAGCGACAGGAAACCGATCTCCCAAATCCACGTCCGGTGATCCAACCACACTCTGAACACATGGAAGTGGGCTGGAATCCCTGGAAAGACCATAGAAATCCATGAAATCCTCTACCCTACCAGCACAATACCCTAGCATACCCTAGCCAACTATGGCGGATTCCCCGACTCGGCCAAACGCGAGCCCTTCGATCCACCGTTCGGTTGGAGCGCAAGTCCGAAAGAACAGCTTCGTTTTGGGCAGGTCGTTTTGGCTCAGAATGTGGTCTCCTTTTGGAACGGGAAGAAGATGGAAGAATAGTTATCGAGGGGTCAGTGCCAGCACCATAGACACAGAAGTAGCTTCGTTGTGGAAGCCACAGACATAAACCCGTCCCGGTCGCTCCGCATATTGCACATTTACCCACATTGGGGTGGTTTGAGGGGTCAATGTAGGTGCTCATCACGTTTCAAGAACCTTCTTGGACCAGTGCCAAACATGCATCTTCTTGGATGATATAGGGATGGCAAGCAACCCTTCCTCAAACACTGGCTAGCCAATTCAAGAAACCCATTCGTTTCGCCCTTTTTAGTCGCACCAAGGCGCTAGTCTCCATGCAAGCAAGACGTTCCAAAGCCTTGCCATTTCGGGCCGTTTTCGGTCCCAACGGGCTGGGAGAACGAACCGAACGGAACCCGAGTTCACGATGTCCGGCGGAACCCCCGAAAGCACGGGGAAAACCGGTGCTAAGTTATAGACCCTCGTCCGGCCAAACATTTCGATGCAGTCCTCTGTTCTGATTAAAGCAACACGGACTCTGAATGCAGTGAATGTGCACCTTTCATAAACGCCTGTGATTTGCCGCTATGGGAGCTCTGGTGAGACTGCATTCTGTGAGCTCAGCAGCCATCTAATCATGCTCTAATTCAATCGTGTGGATATGTTTGGACGTGTCCCAGTCTTGGTGGCAAACAAACATAAACGAACAGGTTCCAATAGACCACGATCAAATGAAGCACCAGAGAGCTCCATCTGCGCGACCAGACTTGGAAGATCTTGGAAGACTCTTTTGCGTTGCGCGTTGATGAATGACACGACGAGTGGCCGGTGTCCGATGACCCAAGCTCCGCCCATCACGGTGATGACCACGGGCGCGGGATGACCGGCAGCCTCGAGGCGTCGCCCGGGGAAGGCGCGTGCGGGGCAGCGGTCGTGCGGGAAGTGACTGAGCCCGTTCGGATGTGGGCGAGGTTTGTCTGGTACTGGTGATCTGCACCAAATACTGTCCAAGATACACGTCGCTGGTAGAAAAGCCCGAGGTCAACTACTTCCGAACTGCAGAAGGCTGTAAAATGCTGTACATGCTCTGTGTGTGTTGTTCCTTTTTTACAAGTACCAAATGGACCAAATGTAAGTGTTCTTCGTGCTCCCCGCCAGTTATCTCTCTAAGCGGGTCTTGTCCCCAGTCTGATCTTTCACAACTTGGGAAAGCCAAGCATTCGCGCGGCAAAGTTCTGTCGTGCATGATGGGCGAACTCGCAAGCCCTTCTCTCAGTGGACCATCCGAGACTACCATCAAGGTGCCCCGGTGTGTGGGACCCATAAGCAGTGTAGGGTGATCTATGTTCATGAACCCCAAAGCCCAAAGCCCGTGGTCCCTGCATGGTGGTAAAAGAAGTCTCTATCAATTCTTAGTGTCTTATGACGTTTCTCTCTCCGGCTTCTTGACGCCATGTGGCGTGGTTTGTCTATTTAATTCCGCTCTCCATCCGCCCAAGCTCCTCAGTGGGCAGGTAGATGTCCAAGAATTGTCGAGGCCTGCGGACTAGAGGGAGACAGGCCGAAGAGAATGCCCTCTTCGCGACTGGAAGGGAATGCCCTCCCCCAGCCGATTCAGAATGACCATTGACGTCTATCTGGATCTATCTGGATCTATCTATCTGGTACTATCTTTCAGGACACTTCAGGACCATCCCACGTGCGGAAGAAAATGGGAGCACACAGACTTGCTTGTCGTAGACCTGTCTTGTCCATTGGTGGTCCTGGCTGATGAGGTTGCTGCAGGTGTCGCACAACTAGGGGCATTGCTTAATAACTTTAAAGGCGAGTCGTTAACTCTGGGTACTTCATCCTGAATCGTGATGTATGTTGTGCGTTGGATGTGTGTGCTAGCCCGGCGAGGACGGCCCTAAAGTGAAACCCATTTATTCTTTTTCCAGACATGCGCTGGAGGTCTGTCGAAACTTGGAATTGGCATGAATTGGCAAGATATGTCTTTCTTTCTGCAGCCTTGATGTTCCAAGTTCCACAAGTTTAAAAGCAATTCAGGACCCCACATCTGAACGAGTGAACGAGAATGCCTCACTGGGGATCTGGTATGCTAGGTGGAGGTGTGTGTGCCCCAGTTTCGCCCAGTTTCGCCCAAGTCCCCTCCATCGAGATGCACATGCCTTGAGCCGTAGCTCACAGCACGCAAGATGCGCCTGGATGAGTGGCATGAGTGCCACGGCTTGGCTGGCGCATTGGGTTTTGCGGGTGAATGGCTGGCGAAAACTGGCTGGCGCATTGGGTTTTGCGAGTGACCCGTCCAGTCATGGGAGTCTGAGCATTGACATGTTCCACGTGTGAAGGGGGGGTTGTTCCATGATGTTCACAGGAGACGGAGTTACTGGAGGTGACCACTCTCCATCTATTTCTATGGGTGAATTCGAGAAAGGACCGTGGACATCTGTCCTGTCTGGCTCCCCCAAATGGTTGTGTCAACCTGTGATCACCCAAACCATGAAGGCACACGCATGCAACTTTTGACGTCAAGAATCACCGTCGCAGTGAAACCAACCCAAACACTCCATGTATGCTATGCCTACATTGACCCCCAAAACCACCCCAATGTAGGCATATCGTAATATATATATGACTGCTGGTAAACCCAACACATTGATTCACCAGGCGGTCCGGGCGGGCTGCGGAAGTAGGAGAGGCCGATGCGCAAGCAGGCGGGCAAGATGAGCAAAGCCTCAGACCACCGGCGATGTCGGAACTCCACCAGTGGCGCCACCGCCAGTCACCAGGTCACTTGGTCACTTGGCCTTGAGACATCTCTGTCGGCAAGGGTTTTCCTTGTATCCTCCTGATTTCAGTGACTTTTCCACGGGTTTAGGAGAGTAGGGCAGTTGCAGAAGCTTCTTCAGTTTGTAGAATTAAAATCCATCCAGACAAACCAGATACAAAACTGGTCTTATGAGAGGAAAAACACCCATCCGGAAACTAAGTTAACAAGAACACCGACAATCACCGACATCGCTTATGACTGCTGTGACCCCATCCTCCGCGCCGTCCGGCCCATGCTCGAACCCACCGGGCAGCGAAAAGCACCAATCGCAGCAAGCCCACCTGGCGAAATCGCCAGTGGAACCGGCACATCCGGACTTGAACATCACTGGTGACTCCCGATCAGGCTAGCGGCTAGGGTTGGTTGATTGGTAACATCATGGAACCTCAAACATTCTGAAACCATCCAAGTACTGTATAAAACTGTACACCTCGCCCTTCGCCGGGAGCCGGTGGTAGCTGTTCACAGTTGATTCCTGGAAGATCCAAAATACCATTGCCCAACAAAGCACAAAAAACAATTTCGCAACCCAAGTCATTCTTCTTCTTGTTGATTTAGAAACTCAGGCAAGGAGCCGGGGGCACCAAAAACGCCAAGTACGACGCTTGCTTCTCATGGGGGAGATCCAGCTGGTCTGGATCTGCTTGTTTGCAGGCTAAGAATGGAAGTGGAGTTCTTGGTTTTCCTTGTCTAGGTTTGTCACAATCGGTTTGGAAGGGTCCAAATAGGCTTCACCATGTTTCACTCATAGGTTGGTCCAAACCCCATTTCGGCCAGTCTGACCTTGCCCTCCCTCGCCCACGCCGAGGCACCAGCAACGCCCCCGCGGAACGGAGGTGCCGTAGAACTGGGTGCCCTGGCGATCGAAGGCGTCGCATCGGGCCGATCGGCGCGTTCACCGCTGCGAGCATCGGTGGCGAACGCTGGAGGTGGTGAGACATCGGTTGAAGCCGAGTCGAAGACGAAGAGGGTAAGAAGGCAACGAAGCGACGCCAACGACAGGAGGGCAAGATCGAAGAAAAGAGCAACAAACAGCACCACCCTGTCCGGGTGGTTTATAGACTAAAAATGTATGTTCCATCCGATTACCACCCTTTGCTGCTGGAATATATGTCTAATATGCATAATATGTAATATAAGTGTCTCTCAGGAGGATTGGGATGATTGGGACTCACCCCCCGGCTTGAGCCGCTCCATCGCACGATCATCGCATCATTGAGCAGTCCAACAAGTCGTTTGTATTATTTTGCATGTTCACAAAAGGACCTGACCAATGCAGGGTTCAAACAACATGATCCAGGATTCATCCCGTTGCTGAGTATTGCCATTAACCTGCCTGATAGGTCCCCAAATCTTTCACACACACACACAAAAAGAAAAACATTAAAACACATGCGTTCAATCACTTTCTCGTCTCCCGCTGCAGTTGCCAAAGGCTGAAGTTACGGAAGTGCCCATGCTACTTGCTCCTTTGTGCTTTGCTGCGAGACAAAAAGCCGCAAAACGCAAAACCAAGTTTTGGTGGCCAGCAGCTGCAGCTCAGCTGACCAGGATGAAAACAATGAAGCCCCCAAATGCCAGGATTCAAAAACAAAAGCCCCCCGGCAGCAACGACACAGGGTGGGGCGGAGCCAGGGCGGGAAAGCCAAAAATGGCACACAGTCACATGTCTTAATTTATAATGCATTTTTGCAGCACATTGGGGCTTGAGCAGAAGGAGCATGTGCATGTGGACGATGGGATCTTGGAAGACTCGACTTCGGACTCAGGATACTTCAGTTGGGCATCCTTCCCCCAGTTCGACAGTTCTTCCAGAATTCCCCCTTCAAAAACGCAATCGGCACCGAGTCCCCGGGGTGCAGCGCACCTGGAAATCCCTTCCCAAGACTGCCTGCCAGAACGCTAGTCTCGAGGGTGTCAAGGGAGTCGCCGAACCGGGGGAAGATGGTACCGGTACAGTTGTTTCATGTTGTTTCTATACCTGGATCATCCAATGGGTCGCCAATAGACTACCTGACTAGCCTGCACTTTCTTTTGTGGACCTCCAAACAGGAGCACCCATTGGCTGATCATGGTATATTCCTCTGATGGAAGAAAGAATCCTACACCTGCCAGTTCACCAAGAACACTCGTAAAAAAAGGAATGGTGCTACATACTACATGGTGCTACAATTTCCATACCAGTATATCGCAGGTGCTATAGATGGTGCTACAGGCTTCCCTTCGGTGCAAAAAGTTAGAGTCTGATCTGTTCATGAAGGAACACGGAAGGTTTTGTGGAGAAGGAACAAGGCAAACGATATCAGCACTGCCTGGCGTTGTGGGTAAAACAGGATTTCTTCCGATCACCAGTATGACATCCAGTGTTGAGTCAGCTTACCTTTGGCGGGGAGAATGCTCACCGGGGCTTTTTGGAATCGCACAAATTCAAGACATAGGAACCCTTGGAGAAGATGGGGAACCGTCTTGCCAACATGGTCAAAACTTGCTATAACTCTTCCCGGGCTCCAAAGCGTCATACATCTAGAAAAAACCAACCTTACACTCAACAAAATCACACGACTATTCATGAGACAATGCCAACCGGCCAAAACCCCCTAATGTGTTCACCACTTGGAAAAGGCCTTTGGAGTCTTCGTCCCAGGGGTGTTTGCACTTCTTCTCTCCGCCATTTTCCACCGTCGGGGCCGCCTCGGCAACGACGAGAGCAGGCTCGGGCTCGGGACCTGCAGGGTGCCGAGCGACTTGGACCGTCTCTTGGGACAGAACTCATGGCCACTTCCAGGACACAAACCCAACATTCCACCACATCCCAACTCATTCCAAACCCAAATGAGCCATGCCAAAAACCTCTATCCTAAGCCCTTACATGGGAGTTTATGGCGCTGCTCAAATTGCTTCAGTTTAGATGGGTGACGCACCCAAACCCTGGCACCCGTTCCGCCGGGCGCGGTCGGCCTCGCGGGATTCGGTGGGATCCGATTCGGACGGACCCCACGAGATAGACCCACCGTACCGGCCCCCCGGAAGAGCAAGACGGAAGGCACCAACTGCCCCGGAAGAGCGTGAACAAAGATTAAGAGAAAGACTCCAAATCATCCTAAATCATCGTTTCTTTCTCCCTCTAAGAAGGGAAGGCGCGCCATTTTGATGGATGTCCTGTAGACTGATATCTCTTCGATTCTGTTCCACCCCCCCCATCTTCGAAACGTTTACTCACACCACGTCTGGCGTCACGTCTGGGGCGGGACGCTTCTGTCGTTTCATCACGTGTGACCCGCAGGTCCCTGTGTCCTGACGACGTCCGCTGACACGTCGACACGGAAGGCACTCGGGCACGCGTCGCCGGGGCGGGTCCGTCTCATCGGGTCCCACCTGGCAGGCGTTGGGATGGGCAGGAACTTGGCCTGAGTCGACACCGATCGACACCGATGCCCCGAGTTCGCGGTTCTCGCGGTTCTGCCCGCGGTGGAGCGCCGGAGGTCGAGGATGGCAGTGAGGAAGGGTCGAGATGGAAGGGGGTGACCTGCAGTGGGTCCCAGAGAGCTTTCTGGGTCTCATCGTCCATGGCAGGTCTCAAAAAATATCACGTCTAGGAGGGTGTTTTAGGGGTGATTGTGAAATGGAGTCTTTATATTAGTCGAGTGAGGCGAGTACAGGGTGTAGTTCATTGGTTAGCCTTTGGATGCTGTGGATGTTCATAGCCAAATCCCCAGCAACATCTATAGGCTTAGGTCAAGTTCATATATATGGCACCACCCTATACATGGCCATCATGGGCCTATCCCACTATAGACTTATAGGCTGCCTATAGCATCAGGTTGCAAAAACTCCATGAAGGATCCTGAAGGACCATCGCATCGCATCTTCAATCGAGATGAGAACATCTCATCTATTGGCACATGGTCTCGATGAGCCCCGTCCTCGCACATCGTTTCACTAAAAAGGCCCTTCAACTCTGTCAGCGCCTTTTGAGTGCGCAATGAACACAATGGAAAACGTACTCTGCTGAGACTGTTGTGTTTCAAAACCGGACCGCCACCTGTTACGGGCCAAAGAAATGCCAAATGTCAGAGTGCCATCATGTGAACCATGTGCCATTCTCCACAGGAAAAGAACGAGCCAGAAGCCTCAACATGCACGGCATTCACGTGTTCTACGTATGTTTGGGAAATCCAGCACACACCAGTCAGTGGACCAGCACAAAAGATGTTCAAGTCGACTCCCTTTTCCTCCACCACGGTGGCAGACGACGGCTCTTTTCCGCCGACTAGTCGACTTTCGGCCGTTCCCGCCAAGCGCGGTAGAACCAGAAGGGCAGTGACAGCAGCGCGTCGAACCTGAGTTTCTGGGGAAGTCGAAGGCGAAGCCAAAAGCAGGCATCAAGGAAAAGAAACTTTGGTTACCTGGACCTTCAAAGGGGTTACCAATGGAGATCCCGGATGGTAGTGTAGGGGCTTCCATTGGTGACCCCTTTGAAGGTGCTGGTATCTTGTTTTTTTAAAGTGTTTTTTCATGGGGTGAGGTGGAGCAACTCCGGAAGCCTCCTGACACTTGGACAAATGATAAAAAATAAGAGACGCATCGTATATATTCTAGCACCACGCAAGGATTGTGGTCTATAAACTACCCTTTGGGTGTTGCTGGTATATTAAGTCACTAGTCGTCTTGGATCTTTTTGGCTTTCTTGAACATCTTCGTTTTTTCCCGGGACTTCCGGATGCTCTCAACATCTCACAGCTCCGTTGTGGGGTTCCCGGACATGGAAGAGACCCACATGGAACCTGAAAACCACTGGTTGTTGTACTAGGGGATGACAGTCTTCCAAAGGTCCATGCTATGCTTTCATGTGGGTCTCCGAACGCCAGCTATATCCACATATATCCACCTTGAGCTGGGTGTGTATACATCATCCCGATCTCCATGCCATATTCGACCCCTGTGGGGCCATGTGCATCCGACCATCCAACCACTCCCACCACTTAAGTGACTGGAATCCAGTCATCGCTTTCCAGACCGACGCGATCTTCGCAGATCCAACAGAGGTTGAAGAAGGTCCCCAGTTTGATCTCCGGATGCCTATGGACTATCCCCAGTTGCATCTACCGACCCACAGGTACCCCAACGAAGAAGATCAGATCGGAGAACTATCCCACTTGGGGGTACCCCGAGGTTCGTTCGGGTCCTCTTATACAAACAACCTCTGTTGGGCTACCCCGGTCGCTCTTCTCCGATCCGATCCACGGTTCGGGGAGGCCGCGTACGCGGGCCCGCTTCCCTTCTCAGCTCAGCGACAGCTTCCAGTTCACCCAGTGTAGGAACAGCCGCAAGACGATGACCGCATTGGCGGCGATGGGAAAATCACGCTCAAAGATCCAAGTGTTGATGGCTTTGGGCACCTGCCACTTCCGGGCTTCTGGGCTTCCAGCGATGCTGCGACAAATGAGACACACGCACACACACACACACACACACACCTCCTTGCCCAGCGAACAAATCAGCGCATTCTGTGGCCTTCCGAAACCATCCATAGGGGCATGGACATGATTGGATGATCCGTAGTCGAGTCTACCAGAGTCAACTTATATATGTCAGGGTCTTTTCCTGGTGCGACTCCTAGGTGGTCCCTTAAGGGAGATAGCCTCATTCGATATGGTACTACCTTACTTGGGATCCAGCCACCCTCCGATGACGAGTCGGTCCAAGTCGGCCAATCGCACCCGCGCCCCGGATGTGGGGCCCGAAAGACCTGGAAGTGATGGCGTGCCGAAGTAGAACCCGTGTCGACTCATTTGACCTCTGGTTTTGATAGAAAACGAATGAACAAGACAACTGTTTGGCTCCAAAACAGGGATCAATCAGGCATGTGTGTGTGGGTGGGGGGAAGGTGCCTGGTGCATGCCATGGTGGAACTGCTTGATCAGTATGAGGCTTTGGTGAACACGGTGCAGTCTCCCGAATGTGCAGCACCAAGTTAACTTTGACTATGAGGCCACTCATTGCACCAACCGTTATCTTTTCCAACTGTTCAACCTGAGGTGCGTGTGAATAATTAACGCAATTGAATTTCATGATATGTTAGGACCAGGTAGTGGCTAACCCTGGGAGTAGCTGTGCTTCCTTGGGCGGATGCTCTGTTCGCTGGCCGCTGGCCTTGCCCTTCTTGATGCAGGGATCAATGCCCAGGAAGTTGCACAACTCTTCCTTGAATTTGCTGACAGGCGACAAGAACGAACACTGGCTTTGAATATGAAAAAGACCTTCATGCAGGTCTCAAAGCATCTGAGTGCACTCGATCCTGAATTCACACATATGTCATATTATGTCATATGTCCCTTGTAAAAGAAAAACACTGAGCAATTCCACTGCCAGGCTTCCAAGGTGTTCTTTCGCGGATCCCAATCAAAGATTTGCTCTTTGGAGAAGTACTTCTTAGCCTTGCCGTAGAAGTCCTGCCAGCTTCGCACTACGTGTCCGCGCGCGAGACGCTGATCTTGCACCAGGACACATGGCACAGGCGCCTCGCGTGCGGTTCGACGCGTTGGGTTCCCGAATTCTACCTCACCCAATTGACACGAACGAACTCATCGGCACGTGGATGGGGCATCCACGAAGACTCGGAAGACCCTATGCCACGAAGACTCCGAAGACCAAGCAGGAGGCGAACTCTGCCGAGTTCGAGTCATCGACCCTGACAGCCCACGAGTGGACAGAGGTCAGGCCGGAAGAAGCGGAAAACACCGCATACCAAGCAGCGCTTCAAATGCTCTCTGAAGGGGGCAAATTCAACATCAAGGACCTACATGGACCTACTAAACCTTTCGAGGGCTGAGCACCCAAAGTCTTTCACAACCAAACTACCATAGAAAAACAAAGACCGACCAGGCCTCTGTAGGCCTTTTTGTGGTTCTGCTTCCTCAATGCCCTCTTCCTCTGTCTTTTTTGGGTGGGGGTGGGGACATATAAAAGCTTATATAGCTTCCTGTTGACTGATATACCTTCTCTCCTGGTACTCCTCCTCCGTCTGCGGAGCAATTGAGGTTGATGGTGGCGTCCAACATTCATACTGCCTCCGGTGATTCCTCGGTTGAGGTGGTTCCTACCGCTCATCATGTGTCAGGTCATGTTTTGGAGGGTGGAACAAAAAGGACGGTTTGATGATCAAAGTTTGATGGACATTGTTTGGTCCCATAGTAGACAATACCAAATATCGCTGGGAGAATCCCAGGGTCCCATAGTAGACAACACCAAATATCGCTGGCAGAATCCCAGGGTCCCATAGTCTTTTTCACACTTTTTTCACCAGTGGTAAACTTGAAGCTCTGTTCACCAGTTTAAGCTGGCAAAGACTCGGCCTAATTTAGAATCTTGATTAATGACCCCATCCGGACATGGAGTGTAAAGCCTCTTCAAGCCTGGATGGTTGAAATATTTTTGTTGACTCTACATTGGGTCTATCCCATTACCAATAACCAACAAATGATGCTCAGTAAATTACAGGCTTTACCAACTGTTACAGGCAATGGGACAAACGCTACATTAAGTTAGGATGATCAGGTTCCAACAATCCACACACTTGGAACCCCAAACGCCTCCCGGCCCGCACCAACCGTGGGGTTCCCCTGTGCAAGCCGTTCGGATGAAAGCGAGCAGCAACAAATGGTTGTAGCACGCAATTTACGATGTTGCTACGTGATGTAGCAAAACAACACGTGCATGCACTATAATGTCATCGTATCACATTAATATGTTAAATATATATATATTATATATATACATTCAGTGTGTATGTATGTACACTGTATATATGTGGGTTCAATAATCTTCAGGCAGGTAAGGAATGAATGGCAAGTTTGGACAGGATCTGTTCAAAAGAGTTGTCTCAAATACTCATGACACTGGTTGAGTTGTGGAATGGCACAGTCCATGAACGGTTCTTCCTGCCAAGCTTCATGCTCTGGTGGTACAGCCAAACCATAGGACCGCCCACCTTTGCAAGAGAAGCATTTGGAAGATACTCTTGCAATCTATTGCCTAAAAGCACCCTTGACCTCAAACATCTTTGTAGACTTCATGCTTGAACAACACCTCTTTTGTCATATGTCTTCCTCACCTTTCCGCAAAGTCTACCATAGTCTACCAAGAAACACCACGCTCGGACACCCCAGGTCCTCACTCGGACACCACATCCTATTGGTCCTAACAACCTGCTTCACCTGCCTCGGTAATCGGCGGCCCACCACTGCGCAGGAGATGCTCCACGTGGCCACCGCTGAGGCGATCCAAAGGCTGCAAGAGCGCCAACCAGGGCAGCAGACCTCGCGGACGGTTGGCGCTTTCGAAGAGGTGTGCGGTTCAATCTGCTTCAATCATCCCAAGTACAGGTTGAAAAATTAAGAAACCAATCCGAAACCACCACCTAGTTGATTATAAATCCTCCCAACTCCGGTTTCCTCTGGACCTCAGTGAGGCGGGCCCAATTCTGCTCGTGCTTTTTGGAGAATGACCATGAATGACCCAAGTTGGGTGTGTGAAGTGTGCTGGTCTCAAGTGAGGTGGACTGGAGGGTGGACTGGAGAACATCTCCAGTGGCTTGGCCGCGATCTTCCGGGACGTCGGGGACTCGCGGGATGGGCAGCACGAAGATGATCGAAGATGTATTTGTTGGTTTGGGCAGCACAAGCACCAAGGCTATACCATGTGCAATCCATTTGCCTTGTTCTCTTGCTTCCACAAGACTTGGGAGCAGCACATAGCAACACTTGTAATGTGACCTGGGACCATCTTGAGATGTCTTGAGACGAGGTTTCGGTCAAATGGATGCTTCGAGTGACTGGTCGAACCATCATGTGAATCATCCGCGCATCGCCGGTGGCCACCGGCTGTTTTTGACGGTCAGATGGGATGTAGGTACTGGTGTAGGTATTATATAGGTATGTGGAGGTGAAGCCGAACCCTGCCCTAGTGGTGACCCCTTGGACCTAGTGGTGACCTCTTGCACCTAGTGGTGACCTCTTGGACCTGGTAGTGACCTCTTGGACCTGGTGGTGACCTCTTGGACCTGGATGGTAGAAGCACCATTCCTGGCGCCAGAAATCCTGCCAGGCAAGCACTCAAGACTCATAAACATAATTCCAACATCCTGCTACGATGTGCCTGACACATACAAAGGTCAATATCTCGATCTCATTCTCTTGCCTTCTCTTCTCCAAACGAACCGCTTTTTCTCCATCCCATCGGCCCCTTTTGATCGGAACATCAAACACATCAGACGTCTATATCGTGACTCCCCGAATCGCATGGTCTCGGCATGTCCAATGCCATCATCCCGCGCATACGATCCACCGATCCCTCCAACGATCCACCGATCCCTACAACGACCGAACCTGCAGGAGGCCGAAGCCCTTCGAAGCAGGTTTTGGACACGCAGTATCCTGGCCTAAGGAGCTGCCAGTGATGATGTTGTGGTAGACCATCACCTCCGTCGCTGAGAGCACATACTGACCAGGTCGGTGGTGGAGCCCAAGAGGGGAACACAACCAGCGACGGAGAGCACACACTTCGCTGAGATGAATCTCTCGATTTCACAGTTTGACACAAAAAGCAATCCTCTAGGTTTTAATGCACTGCTGAGATGCTGGGTCATGTTTCAACTTATTTAATATAGGAGGGGCTTGGTTCGTGTACAGCATGCAACAACCAACTGTATCCAACTGTTATCTACGCTTCCTTTGGGGCATGCAGGCAAATTCCGCACCCGATATCAGGCAGCGAGGGCGTGCAACGCCGGGTCTGATCGAACATGGGCCGATGATATCTTTCCCCCCAAACAAGCATGCACTAGAACCGCCCAAAACAGTCATGCTTCTCACGACTGCGCATCGCAACTACACTCACAACTACTGTCACCAAGATGCCGTGAGTTTATGGACAAAAGTGTCCAGTGAGTTTCTCCACTGTCGAAACGTGCGCCAATTCATCATGATGACCTGCGCGGCGACTCCGCGACACCGGCGACACCGGCGCCGGCGCCGGACGGCACCGGCGACACGTTGGATGATCCGCTGGGTCCAGGAGTCCAGGGTCCGGATGCTGGGTCGTGGGCGACCACCGAATCGTCGATAGGGTGGACACCTGACGATCCCAACTGCATTTCTTTGAGCTTTGGCGTAGAGGGTGGCACTCAAGAAGGCTGGTCAGGTCATTAGACCTATAACAGCGGAACCAAAAACAAAGCAGGCATGACGGCATGACTCATCCCCTCTCATCCCCTCTCATCCCAGCATTATTTAAAAAGCTGAGTTTAAAAAGGAGTCTCCAAAAACTTGGTCATGCGTTCTGAACTAAACTTGGTGAATGAACGAACTGAATTCAAATGGTCACAGCGCTGAACCTGCGATCGCTGGTTCCTGCGCTCGCAGCTGCGCCTTTGCATCGGGATTGGCCTTGGCCAATGGATCGAATAAGGTTTCCAGACCATCCAAGGCGATCGCTTCCATGCGGCAGCGCCCAATCCTGTGAGCCAGACGTCAGCTGACATCTACAGTGGACAATGTCCTGTCTGCTGTTTGAGGACAAATTTCTACCCCATTTGTGGATTAAAATATGTCTTCACTCTGGCGGGTCATTAACGAAGATCTACATTATGTTCCACCCAACACACTGTGCTGGACCAGCCGTCCGCGAAGCCATGCGAACGAAAAACCGGACCACGTTGAAAGCTGAACTCAGGGAGATCGGATGAGGTCGGTTTCAGGTACCTCTTGAGGATGGTCTTGGACTCTTGGAGGTGAAAGTACTTCAAGAGAATGGTCTTTGGGGTCAAAGGACATCCGATTCGGATGGTCCTGGACCCTTAATTGGGATGGGCGTCCATTGGAATGCAGCTCATACTCAAAGAGGAATATTTTGCTGAAGGTCGTTTTGCTCTGCAATGTGGTCGGGGAAGCAGGTTTGAATCCATGTGTCTTGTTTTCTTCAGAAGCAATCCGAAGCACACATTTTCAGGCTTCAGCACAGGTGGGAACTGTTTCCATGCAAGCATTGAGAGCCCCTCACAGCACAGCTGTTTGGGGAATGAACGTAAACATTTCACAATCCAGGAACCTTTACGCCGAGGTTCCTGCAAGCAATTTGTTTGTCATTGTGTTGTCCCTGACTGGTCCCTGAATCGGCCCCAACCAACCAATACCCAGCCCGAAAACATCTAAAAACACCCGCCCAGCCACTTCTCCATCAAGCGGGAGGCCAGCTCATCATCCTTTTGCATCTCCTGGAGGCTGTCAACGGGGCGATGGAATGGGCACTCTGCAGAGACACCCGGGTGTCGCGTCCCGGGTTCCGCATCGCTTTCCAACGTCCCAACGTCCGGCGACGCGTTTTCTGCGGGTCGGCCCGGACGGGGGACTCCCGGAGCACTCCTATCTATAGTAGGAGTTGGAGTATAGTAATGTAGAATGTTTTTAACATCAAACCAGCCCATGAGGCTTCTGAAACATCTTCACATATCTATATATTATATATATTATGGTGTGTGAATGTCATGAACATAGGGAGACCTCCGAGGAGACAACCCCCTGGAAGAAGGGACATATACCTGTCTACCGATTGGGCCAGGGGCCAGGGGGTCCCCCTATTGAAATACACATACACATGACTACACATGTGTCAGGTTATGTCAGGTGTCATGAGGGTCCCAATTTACTGTACCCCTCTTTTCTTCTTCTACATCACTAAGCACCCTTTGTGATAAGAAGGTGTTCTTCTTGCATCATTTGTGCATTTGCTCAGAAGGTGTTCTTCTTGCATCCTTGGCTCAGAAGCAATTCTTCCTGTTCTGCCTTTGGCAGGGTTGAGACCAGGTTTCTTTGAGAACAAACTGCCCGGTTGAAGCTTGCTTTCTGTAGTGCTTGCATTTGTGCCTGGTGCCAAGTTTTTTACCCCTCAGCGACTACCCGGAAAATTTCAGGATGACCCGATGAGTTGCAGGATGGTTTGGAACTTCAAGCTCTCCAACTGCAGGTGTTTTTACGGTGTTTTCACCTACTGACCACAACATGTTTGGCTAAAGCCACACTTTGGACGCTCCAAGTCAAAGCCACTGGCACAAGTGCCTGTCAAAAAGCAAAAACATACATCACCAAGTGGCCTTGATTCCAAAGACCAATCAACCAAGCAGTAGGCTACAGTTGTGCATCAAACGCAACAAACCAAGGAGAGCTTCACTTTGTGATTGAAAGCAAGGGTCCTCAACCTAACAATATCTGTGCCCGTTGGGTCTACCAAGTTTGTTTGGGACAATAAGGCTCAGTTCACAGCAAGGCTCTGGCCAAGTTGCTTCTTTTCAAGCCCAACGACCTCATCGACCCCCAGTGACCGCATCGACCTCCGTCCTGAGCTAGGTAGACCGAGTGCGTCCCATCCACACCCTTCCCTGCTCGCTGTTCATGGACAAAGTCCCACCAGGGGAGGAAGTGGAAATCCTCCAAACGAACTCAGCAAGGGACGGAAAAACCCCGCAGGATGCCCTGGATCGATACAACGGCGCATGGTTTTTGTTGGATTTCATGTGCCAATCACTCCACCAACTAAGAACGGCCACGTGACCCGAGTCTCTTCAAAAAGAAGGTAGGGCCTGTAGGGACTGGAAAAGGACGAAAAAGGTCCCTCTGACACCTTGCAACTTTTGTTGGAACTGTTTGGCCTCTGTCAACCTTTCCTTTCCAGCCCAAATGCAACCACGATGGTGGTATCTAGTATGCAAACGATCATTGTTTTCATGTGTTTTCTATGTTTTACTTGCGAGACACACTGCTAAACACACACACCAAAAAAACATGTGACTTGGAAAGGCTGGAGAGTCCGTATACAAACAAATGGCGATCATGTGCGATGTCAATGGAGGTGAGGTGCCCAACGGTTCCTTCGTTAGCGGCGCAGTCAGTGGTGTTTAGTTTAGTTTAGGCTGAGAATGACTGAACAATAAAGAACCTGACTGTGTATGCAGAACATGTTGGGAAGCAGGACCAACTGTTTGTCAACTCTTTCCGTGGCCAAAATTCTGTTCAAACAGCTTCAACCTTTGAGAAGCGAACCATATGAGACAACGACAATGTGGGCTTTCAGTTCCAGTTCATACCATTCACATTCCAGTTCCATACATTCTCCCATCAGGATCGTTCCTAAGGCAGATGGTACTGGGTCGATGTCCAACTAGCACAGCAGCCGACTGCTCCTCACTATGATAGGCGCGGACTCCCAGCTCGTTGAGTGCATGGCAAATGGTCCGGGTGCCAGTCTTTGCCAAGCCCAAAACCAATACCTGTCAGAAAAAGTCAATACCTGGATCTTCCAACTGTGACACATTGATGCCTTTTCATCTATTAAAAAAAAAAAAACACACACACACAAATAACGCCGAGCAGAAATGTGGCATAGTTGGAAGATGTTGGAAGATCCAGGCATGCTGAACAGAAACAGCTGGTCAGCTTGGATCGACTTGACACAGGGGACCACCAGGTGCGTCACTTGGCGGACGCAAGCTCTGGCGCATGGACCGTCCTGTCCATTGCGACATCCCCACGTCTCCCCACGTCTACTACTGCAGGTGTTCATGTTTGGCTTCTTGTGCAAAGGTCGCATCATGCGTGCTCCTGACTCAAATGCAAACGAAAAAAAGAGACGATGTGCAAAGCAACCTGTTCCATTAGAAGAGACCAGAGTTATGACTCATGACTCGCATCAGAACTCCAAACCACTCGCTCACTCCAACATAGATGTTGCATGATGTTGCTCGGTCTAAAGTCAAAAGCTGCTCGGTCAGCGCTTTACTTTTTCTTGGATTGAAACCTTCACCAGACGTGCCTTGATGCCAGAATGATTTCCAGGCAAGGGTGGATGAGCACACCCCACAGGGAACTCCGTGGCAAAGTGCCACCAATCACTGATCTTTGCATGCCTTGGTGCTGCGAACAAAACGCAAAGACATGGCATAACATGGCAAACATCCTGTGAACGAGTTCATGTTCCTGGGCGGCTGAACCGGGCTGAACAACAAAAACAAGGCTTGCTTCTACAGGCATAGACAATGAGATACCATGAGTCTGCCCTATCGGAAGCTTGGATCATCAACAAGACCGTTTGCCCAAACCCCAAGTTGCACACGAAACACCAGCACTCGAAGCCAACCGCTCTCACCACTCGGTGAAACGGGACGTCCCGCGTGCCGCGTGCCGAGGTCCCAAGCCGAGCCAGGTCCCACCCTCGCGGACCAGGCACAAGGATAGGGCGAGGAAGGCCATCAGCTTCAAGAGGAAAAGGAGCCATGCTAGCACTCTCCACATGCTGAAGGTCTGAAGACACTCTCCCCCCAAGTTTGGGGATCCAATGTGGGCATCACATGGGTCACATCACCTTCCCTTTCAGAAGGTAAGATGTCTGAGTGAAATCTTGGAGGAGTATGACGAGCACTGGGAAATATGACTCGTACCTACATATACATAATATACAAATATACATGCAAACATGTGCTGCTGCAGAATCACCTACGTGGTGCGGTTTTGGGCTGCTTGGCTGTGGCCATTCAAGTAGGAGCCTCTCATGACGAAGCCAAGGATCTCTGACAGAGACTCTCCAGACCGCTCGGATTGTCTTGTCTTGTCAGCTCCTTAGGATGGTGCTTCAGCTGCGAGCGAGTGCAAGATCGGCGGTTTTCATGCTGTCGGAGTGTCTGGTCCAGCTTAGCCGGTGGTCTGTTTCTTGGGCCAAAGGCTGCAGAAGGGCGAAGTGAGACGAGAGATGCAGCATCTCAGAAGGGTGGTGCATTGATCCAGCGATCCAGGGGAACTCACCGATGACCCAAAAGAAAAGGTCGGTCATCGATCCACGTGGAGAACTTCGGGAAGGCTTGGATGGGCCCATCCAGTGAGTGGATGTGTTCTGGGGTACCCCGACATAGACATGGAGACCCCGACATGGAACTGCAGCCAGGTTGTCTTTCTTTTCTTAACTAGGGTGAATTCATCAGCATAGATGCTGATTACTCAGAGACTGGTCGTGCCTGGCTGATCGTGTGATTGAAGGCGTCTCTGAAAAACCACGACATATCTGTCTGACATTTATCTTTCGGACTCAGTCGCTACGATCCCATCTAAACATTCTGAAAGGTGTTCCATGAATGAAAAAAAAACACCACATTGACCACATGATGTTATTAGGTCATCCTGAATCGGACTCCTGATTATGGTATCCAGTAAGACCAGTATGGTATGACAATGGATGACATACGTATCTGTACCAGAACGTATTTTGGACCTTGCCTTGACAGTTCTAGATTCCCCATAAGTACCGGCCTTTGTAGAGAGCTCAACCGGGCCAGGCCCCGGAACGAGTCTTGACATGGGGTCTCAGGTGTTCATCCCACATTCACGTCATCCATTCACCCGTTTGCAAACACGGTCTTCGACTGACTGGTGCTTAGTAGGGAATGGATCCAAGTGAGTCTCTCTTGGGGGCTCATTCCCTCATTCTCTACTAAGCACCAGTCAGTCGAGGTTGAATGGAATCATTTACAACACCGGTTTGCTTCACTTCGGCGCCCCGGCATGGCTCATGCTTCTGACAGGCACGGGCGAGTGAGGCCTCTTCAGGCAAGAGGCAAGAGACGCCCAGAGGGGCGAGGGAGTCCACTATTAACCAAAGGTCTGGGTCAGTTCTGCAGGCTGAAAAGTGTGAACAACAAGTTAGTGCTGTTTTCTTAAACAATCCATTTTGGTCTGGCTGCTGACTTCTGGTGGGTATCCTTAAGGTGACTGTGGTTCTGGAACTTGTCCATCAATAGTACCTTCCCAAGAATATGTGTCTTCAGTGCTTATATATAGATTAAATATGTTTACTTGCTCGTTTGTATAATGTTCTCCTACAGGAGCAGCCATCTACTGTCTGCTTACTTGTCAGTAGAATCCTGCTTGCGTCCTTCAGCAGGATAATGATGTCAGAATCTGGCTGAAGCGTTCTGCTTTCATCAACCTGAACCTTTTGCCATTCGACCCAACAATTCGACCCATTCATCTCCTGGGTCAAGCGCCACGTCGCCGACACGGCAAGGATGCTTCAGACGCCCGGTGCGAGCAGTATGCTGCTTGTGGTGCTAGGTTGGTGCTGTGTCTTCAACGGAGTCTCATTGGTGGATCTGGTATTGACTGGTTGCGACTGGTTGCAGACTTGATGGATATTGTTCAAGCGTGATTGTCAGAAAGCTGGTTGAAACAAGGAAACATGATGACATCTGTTCCCATTTGGATCCATCCAGGTCCCAAAAGACCTTGATTGCGGAAGCCCACATGAGAAAGAGACCACCCCATGTGGATGGCTCATTCAGCTTGCCATAGCTCTCTAATTGCTAGGACCATCATCTTCTTGGGCCCTCAAACACTGCAGAAAGGGGAAGAACACTCGCGGAAACAGTCTCAAGAAGGGGCGGATGGAGGGTTGGTACCTTAACCTTAACAAGCGTGGTACCTCAATACACCCATTTTGAGGGGCTGGTGTATTGATGGGGATGGGTGGGCAGCCTGCATAAAAAGATACCAAAAGACACACTTCTTGCCAATGCTCACCTGGACCTCCAAAGCCACATGACACTGCGGCTGCAGTGTCACATGTAAAGGTAAAACACAGACTAAGAGTTAGTAGTTCATTCTTCATGCTGTTTTCGGTTTCCCCAATGAGTGAGTGGATCATGAAGCAAGTCACCAAGATCGCTTTCCAAGCTGGTTCAGAGACGCTCTTCCAAGCCCGGACAAGGGCTTGGAAAAGGCATTTTCGAGCCCCTTTGACACACATTTCGCACATTTGATACTTAAACAGTATCATATATTAAATACATCCCTTTATAGAAGGCTCATAATATGGTGTGCTTTTCCTCCCCTCCTGACTTTTTGGGTTGGACCACCGGACACCCTGGACGTAACTGGAAGGCCCGAACCTGCCTTACCACCGACCAATACCGCACCGAGTGTGGCACATGGCGTTCCTCACAGCCTCCTGCTGTGTGGAAGACAACCTCATCAGCAACTCCTGGCCGACGGTGACGCCGGGTGAGGAGGCTGGTGAGGTTTCAGGTTCGGTTGGATGGAACTCCTGATGGAACTCTGGTGTGCGTCCAAACGTCCAAACACATCATCGCCCTGTAGAGCAAGTTCACCAAGTATATAGTAGATCCAAACAGAAAAACCTAAAAGACAAGTAATAGATCGTTATTGTAGAATAAATGATGCAATCCGCAATCCAAACAATTCTTCGATAAAAGCTTTGACATGCTTTGACTCTTATCTGGACTTCTTGAGGCCCCCAAAGGCCAAGATACCAGTGACTCGATTGACTTCTTTGGAGACCACATGAGACCACCATCTGTTTGGGTTGCCGGATGCGTCAGCCATTCGGCGGAGTCCTTCGTTGGTGGCGTCATCTATCGACTCTGGATGGTGGGAGAGATCCATCGAACTCTGAACTCTGTTCCAACCATTCGATCTTTAAATTGACACTCAAGTCACTCAACCATTCAATCTGCATTAAATCCATCTAAACCCACTTAAACCTCCCTCTTGAAACAAACCGTCGTGACTCGGCGAAAAAAAAAGGAAACAACCGTTTCGACGCCCGAGTTTCGACACTGAGGACATGCAGCACGTCAGTGCTCCGGAGAAAAAAGGACTCCTCAGGTGCTTCCATCGATTCAGCCTCCGCCAAGCGATCGCTACAAACCTTCAAGATCTCCTGAGGCAAAGATGGAAAAAGCAGCTCTTCGGCATGGAGGGGGAAGGTGGTGTCTGTTCTGGTCTATGATGTGGAAAAGGTGGGGAAAACTAGCAAGCCGTCGCAGAATCCGCGAAATGGAGTTGTGGATAATATGTGTTTGACATCCTGCATTACTCCATGGATATGGAATGCAGCATGCGGGACGCAGCTCAGGAGGTATTGAATTTCGTTATCCAGGCATTGACATGATGCAGGCTCAAAGAATTCATTGACAGACAATGACCAAAACCCATTGAAGGGCTTCATGAAATACCCCCGGCACAGTTCCGAACCATGAAGGCTACCTAGTGGTACCGAATCTGAGTGTATATATATATATAGCAGGTGTATGTTGAATAAAGGAGAACCACGACCCCAATGTTCTGCGAACCACAAGGATCGCTGACACAGGAGAAACTCCTGACCAATCCTGACCTATATCGATTCCAACATGCTCAAACCTGTTTCAAGATGCTGTTCCTTCATATTCCTTCCGCATAGGACAGAAACAAACATCGCAACACAGCGAAACCATCCGACCGATGGCAAAAACCGAGTGGTGAATCTCTTGACCGACACCGACCGAAGACACCGACTCGGTCGGATCCAGGGCCTCTGAAGGTGTTCCGTTGAAGCGACTCGCCGTCCAAGAGTTGATGATGGCACCTGATTTGTTCAGTTTGACTATCAATGACTATCTCTGACTATCAAACAACCATATAAACAGTTCAGGTTGTCAATTTGATCAGTTTGTTCAGGACGGCTCCATAGAAACACAACCTGACGTCATCTCTGCGCAGAGAAACATTTCCTGTGCTGAAGGTGCCGTCCTGTGAGGTTTCATGATGCACGCCAGGTGAGGTTTCATAGCATAAAGGAACGAGAAAAGGACGGCATGTCGAAACTGTGTTGGGTGCTGTTTCACTGCCGCTTTCCAGGCAATTCTGAAGTTAAACTGGTGGGGATGCTCGCCGCACAAGGGGGCCTTCCAGAGGTTACCTTATGAATCCTTATGACAAAAATATACAAAAATCAACCTGTTTCTTCAACAAGACGTTGTGGGAAGGGCCTGGTCTGAAAGGACTTGACCACACTTCGCTTGTTGACAATCGCAATCAGCCCTTTGAAAGGTCTTTGATCTCCATGAAGTTCACGTGGCGGAGAAAACATATGATCGTTCGGCCCTCATAGCGTTCAAATCTGATCGTATTTTTTGCATGTGCCGCATTGAATGGGAGACCATTGTCGAATACCAACTGTTGCATATATATATAATTATATATATATTGTTAGATATTGTTAGAGAAAAATCTCTTGTTTGAGACCTTGCACCACCCAGCGGCCAACGCCAGCTGTGTGCGGACCTCGAAGAACTGGGCAGAATGGCACCTGACCAAAATGGGGTTGGCAATGCATTGCTGAGCTGCTGTCCAACCAACAGCAAGTCAACCTCCTACACAAACTCCACAACTGAAGCAAACAAACCACAGGAAAAAGCAACGGCACATCTCGTCACAACTACGCGCTTGTGATTGGGAGGCTACTTGGCAACAACTTGCCATCACTTTGGTGCCGTGCCTTCTTCCCAAGCAAGTTCTTTATTGCTTCTCGCTGGCGTGCTGCGATGGTGGCATAAATAGCCTGAAGCGATCAGGACTCTAGAGTCCCTTGTCTCACGTCACTGTCAACATGGGCTATATAAAGAGAATCTAAAGCTTTGTCTGAAAAAAAGGAGCGATGAACAACCTTGACAACAAAAATGCTACAAGTACCATAAAATCATTCTTTTGATTGAACACGTTGCCGGCTCCACTCAGGGGTGGTAGCGCTTCAAACATCGTCCTGGTTCAAGCCCTGTCTAGTTTGTTGCATACATCCCTGCAGCATCCTCGAGTGGCATCACATCCCATGACTAGTGCCGACAACGCCTCACTAACATGGCTCAGGCATGACAGGCCATAGACCAAGTTGATGTTTTTTGTTCCATCATCTCTCACGCTTGCAGAGGCCGGCCATGTTGTAATTCAAAGGAAGGTGGTCGATGGGCTTCGGCATTTGTTCAACGCTGCTGGCCGCTTAGGCCACCTTCTAGCTGGTCTACAGCTACACAACGCTGGGCGCGATCCCAGACTGCCTCTTAACCAGAGACAGGTTGTATCGGTTGCAAATTAAATGAACAATAATGCTTGCTGATTTGGAGCCGTCTCGGTCAAGATCTAAATCTATAAAGCAAATTGAAACAGGTCCTGGGACGAAGCAGCAATCGCTGTCAGCAACAAATGTGCCAAAGCGTCATACAACATCCTACGCCTTTGACGCTTGGCACAGCCGTTTCTACTAGCCAGTCGCCTACACGGACCCCAGGTCTACCATGGTCTACCACCCCAATGTAGGCAAAATTGCCAGTCAACCCCCTTTCCCTGGGGATCCAGTCGTACCTTCTCAGGTACGGTGATGTGTTCGACACTGTTATGTAGGTGCCAAAACGTCGGGTCCGGTCGTACCGAACCTGAGGGTCCGGTACCTTCCTAGATCCCCAAAAGGGTTGATGGATGTTGATGGTTCTTTTTGCCGGGTCTCTCAGGGTGAAAGCTGAGGTCAGTGGAGTGTCTTTGACAGGACATGAAAAGACTTGGTCAGTGGAGTGTCCCTACAGATCAAAGACCATTCAGAAGACCTCATCTACTGAATGGATCCGGATGAAAATGGTGAATCCTGGATGAATCCTGTATGACGCCTGCACGTCTTGACCGGTCTGCATCCTGGCTAAGACTCCGACCAGCGGGTGGCAGCACATGCGCCTGGCGCCGAGATCCAAGACAATTTCCTGCCATCCTGGCGAAACCCAGATTTGGCCTGAATCAAAGGCCATGTTGGCCTTCAAGATCTGTGCATCTCCCAAATGCACTGGTGCAAAACATCACGCAGAACCCCTCAACCTCGGAGACTGTCACTCTCTCCGCCACACACGGCGCTGAACGTCCTCCGGCTGCGTCCGTCTGCCGCGCCTCCTCTGGAGCGCGGTGGACAAGGCCGCGCAGGAACTGCTGCTGATCGCCTGAGGGAACTGCCGCAGAGAACTGGCGCGGTGTCGGTCCCACCGGACCCCAAAGCAAAGGCTTTGGAGAAGAGTAAAAGCGAATCTGCCTGTAAAAGCGAAATGGGGCACTCTGAAGAGTTTTTGAGATTCTTAGGTTGATTCCTGCTGAGCGCATGGGGGCAAGTCAAGGAGTACAGTCAGCTTAACATTCATGCACACGTTGGCCTGTTCCTGAGGGCAGTCTTGACTTGGCACCACTTCATCTGATGAATATCTTCTGCCTCAATGACATCGGCTTTTCCCAGGCGACTTGAACACGACGTGGGCGAATTCGGCGAAATACCGCGCTGGGCGCCCGCGCGCGCACCACGAAGCGCGTCTCGTCGATGGCCTCGTGCCCAAAAGGGTGGGTTGCTACGTACCAAACTCCCCCTCCAAGCTATAGACCTCCACTAGGTGGACACCCTAGTATCCTCCACTAGGTGGTACTCCATCAGTTGGCGGAACTCCATAGTGGAACTCCTCCAACCTCCAGCCACCTATGGTGCTTCACTTTGCATCCAAAGCAAACCTGTGGAATGCTGGAACAGGTGTGGTTACCGTCGGTTTCAGACGGTCGTTCCATGCGGCCCGGTCCGAGCCTCGCAAAGGAAGTTGGCCTCAGGGCACAGGCTGAAGCCACCCAGCACGGTTCTGATGCCCCTTCTGATCCCGACCTGATCCTCTGACATCTTCACCGTCGAATCTGGTGAAGATTTCTCGGAAACAGCCGCGGGATCTCCTGGATCTCTCTCTCTCTCTCTCTCCGAAATCAGGTCCAATGGCAGAGTGAAAGCCCGTGGTCAGGAGCCATGTGACATGGCTGGGTGGTCTAGGTTAATGGTATAAACAAGTTCACTCGTAGATTGCCTGGTTCTCGCCCATGCCGCACTGGTTCGCCCGACAGATCTTGCCATGTTCTTACTAGTAATGGCCTCCACCCTAGTAGCGATGGCCTTGTTACTAGTAAGTAGAACCGGTATCCTGGGTGTATCACAAGGCTCAAGTTCCCACTTCAGGATCTTCATCTTTCGTCCGTGCCCGGTACTCTCCGGTCCACCGGGCAAACGGGTCCCAATTCCAGCCAACTCAGCACTGCCCGTGAACCAAGCCTCATCACAGCTCAGCATGATGGCATCCACCTGATTGTGGAGGAAGATTGGATGGCAAAGGATTGATGAGAACAAGTGCTGACAAAACCAAATCTTTCCGAAGCGAGGTCGACTGGTTCTCACCAACCAAATCATACAGCGAGCGCCCTGCTCGCCTGCGACTAAGCAAGCACTGGATTTCCGCAGATTGGGTACTAAAACGTCCGGCGTGAAAGGACAAGTCGGACTGACCTACCATACCATGTATATATATATATATAGAATCCTCGATGTCGTTTGGACGAGAACCCTGCAAGTATTTGTCTTTGGAAGGAAGGCAAAAGGCACCTGACAAAACTGTTTCACATCAGAAGCGGAGGCTATATAAACCTATTAGAAACAAATTGAAGGATATACTGTAGACTGTAGTGAGAGAAAACAGGCCTGCCTTGCCCTTGAGGACTTCTGACAATGAGCAGGTGAAGCCACCCTGCCGCTCTCCGATGTCCGTCCGTCTCTAAACAGGCCCGATGGACGATCGATCTTCAGGTCGCATGGCCAGTGTTTTAGAAAGGAAAGACGCATGGTCAATCTACTTGAGTTGTCATCCATATATATATATATATGTCCGTTCAGCTATACTGTTGTATACTATAGTAATATTGTTTGTGAATCACGTTGGTCACAGAGTGTCAGCCTCATTTTGCTTCACGCCTGCAGCGGTTCGAGATCCTGAACTTTGTCAAGAGCATTAAGTGACAAGGTGAGACGGGCGGCTGAGTCGGCAACGAACACTCGGAGCGGCCACGTTGAGGAAACGATCCTTTTGAGGAAAAGGAAGCGCGGCATCTGTATATTATACAGGAAATCACACCAACCAGCACCAAGAATTGGTCATCTGTATATACTGTATACTGGATACTTGGGATACTTGGGATTCGTCTCATTCAAAAGGTATGTTCAGCATCCACTCATTCCTTTCCACATCGCGAGGGATCACTTCGATTCATCACCTCCCATTTTCCTCCAATGAAACTGCCCTCACCTCCGTGTTTGGCGGCCTCAAAAGCAGGTCTGTGACGGACAACGCCGAAGCACTGAAGCTTGGCGCCCAACACGGGCGACGCCCGGAATACAAGGAGGATCTAATATCTGTACTGTATGTTCCCCTTCCCTAGCGACCCGCGCGCTTTTTGAAAGCGTGTCATGTGCAACATCCCAGCCCGAGCTGAAGGAGTATCCAAAGGGGAATAACAAAACACATCTCCTTCAATTGGATTCAATTGGAAGAAAGGATGCTTTAGTGGCCTTTACTGGATAAGAACTTGGGTTATGGTCACCGGTTGGGAAAGGATCGCATGTCCTGCATCACAAGCAGGATCTGCTTTTCCTACTCCGGGCCCTGCAAACCCCCTCAGGATCACCTCACTGCCGCCGTTGGTCTATATAGCTGGTAGCTGTTGACACTCAATCAACATGCACATGGTTTAAAAAATAGTGGAAAACCACTTGATATAGAGTAAAATGGCCATGGAAGAGGGGTAAGGGATCAAAATAAAAATAAAAATAGAATCAAAAAATGTTCAACGGGGATCAATAAAAAATAAAAAGGTAATCAAAAAAAAATATTCTAGCCCACTGAGGATGGTTGGGGTAGTAGTAGTAGTAGTAGTAGTAGTAGTAGTAGTAGTAGTAGTAGCAGTAGCAGTAGCAGTAGCAGTAGCAGCAGCAGCGTAGCAGTAGCAGTAGCAGTAGCAGTAGCAGTAGCAGTAGCAGTAGCAGCAGCAGTCAGCAGTCAGCAGTCAGCAGTCAGCAGTCAGCAGTCAGCAGTCAGCAGTCAGCAG
>CAXAMN010024572.1:124959-146773 GCA_963970005.1 Durusdinium trenchii | reverse complement strand
AGCAGTCAGCAGTCAGCAGTCAGCAGTCAGCAGTCAGCAGTCAGCAGCAGCAGCAGCAGCGCAGCAGCAGCAGCAGCAGGAGGAGGAGGAGGAGTAGTAGTAGTAGTAGTAGTAGTGGTAGCAGTAGCAGTAGTCACGGCGTTCACACGAAGTTAGGCCCTACATGGCGTTGTCAGAGCGCTCGGAGACAGAAGGACTAGGATACCAGGGGACCAGCGGACCACAGGACCAGAGGACCAGGAGACCGGAGGACTAGGGGACCAGTGGACTAAAGGACCAAGAGACCAGGGGACCAAAGTACCAGTGGACCAGAGGACCAAGGGACCACATTACCAGAGGACCCGCAGACCACAAGGCCAGGAGAGCAGCAGAAAAGGCCTATCAAGGAATATCTATTTTTTGATTCGCTTTTTATTTTTATCTTGATCCTGTTTTTGTTTTTGTTGATGCTCTTTTTATTTTTTTTGATACCTATGCCATGGAAGAGGCCATTTTCACTTCCATGAGTGTTCCAGGGAGTGCTTTGGCTCGGTATAGATGTTGGCACTCAAGAAAAACTGCTGGTCGTTTGGCCTTGACTTTTGCTGTCTACCTCCAAGCCAAGCATTTTAAACTCCCCTGCGCTCCCTGGAACCATCATGGTTACGTGGATGGCATGGCCCGGAAAGGATGACCATTTTCCCCCTACAAACAAATGGTTTTCCCACTTCCACACCATCACTTTCAGGCAGTGTCTCTCCGAAGCCAAGCGCGGAGAGACCTCCTTCCAACGCCTTCCAACGCCACCCACGCGTCCAGGCGTGACGACACGTCACGTCCCACACGCCTCGAGCCGTCTTCTTCGCTTTCACGTCCTGGAGCGGGCGGGTGGTCACTCGGCCGACTTCGCCAGGGGGGTCACTTCCAACTCGGCGGATTCTCGTCTTTTCTCCATGGCGTGGCGCAGGTGTGGAACACCTGCCCCGGTTGGGCCATGCGATCCATGCTTCCGGGTGCCGTCAGGGTGCCCATCAAAATCCACATCCCCCTACACCTCCAAATACCTCCTCAGAAGGGATTTGGAACCTCCAAACCCACCCCAGTCCCACCTTCTCAGAAGGTATGACTGGAGGCCTAGGGATCCATGACCCCTGGTGAGACAGAGCGGAGCATGATGGAACCGCGAGGGGCGGAGATGGACTGTGCGAGGTTTCCAGATCAACGGATCAACTCGGCCATTCGGTCCTCCTCGGGTGGAGATTCCTCGTCCTCCTCGGTCGGCCCGGAGGTCTTTTGCGCTGGTGAGCGCTGCAGCACACCGTCCTTTGAAAGATATTGAAAGATATAATACTTGGAGATTAGACACTTCTAGTTTGTAAACAACTTGTAAACCCCTGAATTCCTGTACTGGAGCCCTATCACTGAGGAAAATGGAGCCCCCAACCATGCCCGAATCCCCAACCCGCCTGCGGCCGAAAAATGAAGCGTAGTTTATTATAAACACATGACACCAAACTACCCGAAGAGGACACCGCGGTGAGCTACGTCACATCTGTGTTTTCCGCGCCAAAGAATTGAAAACAATGGTTTCCTGTAGATTTCCCTGAAACCAATCCCTGGATTCTTCGCAACCAAGCTTTGGCTAGAATCATCCTAAATAAGATTGCGGGGTCCAACATCAGGCTCCAAAAAACATCTCATCACTCCATGCTTTCTTCACAGGAATGCCCTGGCTAAAATCCTCGAATAAAATAGGGGTAGCCAACATCAAAATCCAAAATCCAGACCCATTTTAGCCAGAGTCTTTGGAATCACGATCAGTTTTAGCCTCCACATTTCGCTTGAAAAATCTGGCTAAAGATAAATACATTTAGCAGGGGGCCAGGCCACCCGATTTTGGCCTTGCTCAGATGGCTCTCTTCACTGAAGTCAACCATTCATTGGCCTCTGTGTCTGTCATTGTCAGTCGACCTCGAAACCGAACTCCAAACCCTCCGTCTTGGTCTTCGCATGAAAAAAAACGCGTGGCACTCGTCGCAGCAAAGTGGCAAAGCGTGAGAAGGCCTCATGGGAGTGGTCGGCAGCGACGTTCAATAGAGAGTTCAATCTGTTTAGGGCCTAATCAGCTCATTGCAGGCTATGTCATGTAAGTAAAGCCTGAGGGTCCAAAGAATACTCTTCTTCTTGAGCTGCTAAAAGCTATTGAGGCTTCAGCCTTGAGTAGCAAACCTGCCTCAGACCACCAATGGAAAGCTCGATCTGTTTCCGATAAAGAATACCGAGCCATCACCGGGGTCCAGCGGCTCGTGTGACGGAAGATGCCATGCTCATCGCAACCAAAACGGCTGAGATTGGGAGACCTCCAAAGCAGCCCAGGATGCATGTGGATATCAGCAAGGTTAGGTGATGTGCACGAAAGGGGCAGGGGCATGCGTCTCAGAGGTACTCACGGAAGCCAGAACATCAAGAATCAAAAACAAAAATGCATATTGTTCAGAATGACGTTGAATTGCTTACCGTTGAATTACTTATTATTCTTTCTTTCATGAAGAAACATGTTCTCATGTTCTGACCCCCAAAATGTCCCAAAATCCGAGGCTCGAGCGAAAAAAACCGGGCCACCTGCCATCACCCGCCAAGGCACGCTGACGCCCTCCATTTGCTCCTCCCTCATGCTTTGGATGCTTCGATGCACCTAGAAGAGCGAGAAGGCTTCGGATGCGGCTGCAAGGAGCGACGAGGAGCGACGAGGGTCGGGTTTTCTTTTGGCCAAAAGTGTGCGGAAGAGTCTTGGTACCCAAAACGATTACAGTATCTGATCGTGTCATGTGTCATGTGTCATTGAAAAAATCTAAAAGATGCCCAGCGTATAATATTTGGGGAGAAAGAAGGGAGAGTGGTCCCCAAATAGATAACCGTGGCACGGTTTCCAATACATGTTGAAAGAGATTATCTATTTGGGGGTCTCTATAAGGGAGAGTGATGAAGTCGTGGATCATTCAGATCGAAGTCGAAGGCCTCCAGAAATTCCCCGTCTCCGACGCCCGGCGATGGAGCACACTTGACCGGCGATGGAGAAAGAAGAAAGGCGTGTCTAACAGGGAAGACTTGGTGGCAGTGTCCCAATTCCCAACATCCCAATCTTTCAATGTCTTGAAGTCTACAGAGATGATCCAGAATGATCCAGAATTCCGCCAAACAGTTATGAAAGCCATGTTGAGCTTGAGACTGTGCAGCGAATTGAAGGGGTTCCGAACAAACACCTTGGAGGATCTCTTTGCAGCAAATGCGAGAAATTCATCAGTGTCTCCTTTTGGGAGCATTGAATTCTTGCAAGACAGGCAGGTCCTATAGAGACATGTGTTCCAAACCAGAGGTCGTTCTAATTCAAGCCTTTTCTATTTATTTGTATAAAAACTGATCGGACATAGACAAAGCAAACGTCAAGACGCAGATGACCCTTTTGCATCCTTATTCACGAACGGACGGAACCCCCCGATCGCCCCGATCGCCCCTGTAGACTGGTCTAGAAATTCCCGAACGGAACCCCACCTTTTGGGGGGTCCGTCTTCCGATTTGAGCTACTTCAACTGCAACCATTTGCTCAGCGAACGGTCTCTTCGTCTGGTCGTCGTCTGTTTCTCTGCGCAGATCGGGCACCATGGCGATCTCATCTTGGAGCTTCTCCGAGACTTCGCCTCGGCCGATGCTGATGCACGGCACACGAACGGACGCCGTTCCGTAAAGCCTGGAGGGTGTCCAGCGGGAGGAGTCAATGGTCGGATGCCCCAAAAAAACCACAAGCAGTCGACGATGCGAAGGATCTTGACATGTTTTAACATGAAGGTTTGTTTGGGTTGTCAAGAACCCACAGGCAAGTTTGGACAGTTTGGGAGACTAAGTTCTGCGACCAGGTGGTTGCTATGTCAATTTGGGGAAGTGTATCTTGTATCCATACAGTGAGGCTTCCGGATGTCCATTGATGACAAACCCTGGGGGCCTGTGGTTGGCGTAATCCTTTTCATCTCTGATCTAGATTGGTGTCGCTTTCAAACCCCAACTCATTCTATACATGTGGAGTAACCCTCCTCAATGCCTTCCTACATGTGAAAACAGGATGGCCTTCCTCATCCAATACTCCGGTAGCTTGTCGATCCTTCGGCAGGTGCAGCGGAAGAGGAACGACGGTCCCAACCGGTCCCAACCGGTCCGGCACCGGCTTCGCACCGGTTGGTACGAATCATCCATTCCCAGAACACACGACTAATGGGACTTATATATATGCCTAGATTGATCCCCAGTCAACCACCCCTGGCCGTTTTGAAGGCAGTCCGGACTGGCAGTCCCAGACAGGTCGTGTCTGGGATTGTTGTTTGTTTTCTAAGGGAGGAACCAGGTTCGGGACACTTCCAGCCCCCCCTTTTTCGCATCCAGCGGCTGGTCCGCTGGATGATGATCTGCTTCAGGATCCTGGTCACGGAGTCCGTTGCGGAGTCCGCTGCCAAGGCTTCCAGTCATGAGCAACTCGTTGGTGCAGAGTGGTCGTGCGAAAAACAAACCGGTGTGGCGAAGGACAGGCATACAAATCGTCACACATCAGTCATTATTATGACATAGTAATTCCCAGACACTCCATGTATAGACATATTTACCTACATTGGGGTGGTTTCAGGCATCAATGTAGGCATATATACCAGTCCCATGGAGTTTCTGGGATTGGGAATAATTGTGACAATGGTTTGGGTGGGGTCAACCCGGGTTCAACTTCGCTTTCACTGTGACCCCAACATCTCCTCAGCAGCTCAGAGGTATCCTTCACGCAGGCCGTGTTCTGCCCGCGGCCATTCAGCACCTCAAACAGCAGAACCAAACGCAGCTTCTGCGCTTCTGCATGATGCTGTCTGACAGCCACAGGGAAGAAACGAGAAACTTCCACTTCCCTTTGTTCAACACATCCAAGTCTCCAAACACATGTGTAGAAAGCGGGGGGATCAATGAAATAGAGTCCTATTGGTCTCTAGATTCGAATCTGGACCACAAGAGTACAAAAGAAACCAGTAAACACCATTAAACACCCCTCAGAGTCCCTGAAAAGAATGTGAACAAACAAAGCGAACCGGAGTCGCTGCAAATTCAATAATTCAATTAGTCTCCCCCCAGAGTCTGCTTCGGATTCTGCAGGCGGTTTGCTGACAAAAAGCTAAGTAAAGAAGACAGGAAAGACCTCAGCAATCCCTCACAACTCACAGTCAAAGCAAATGTCCCTATAATATCACCATAATATAACGTTTTCTGCAAATAATGGGGTAAAACCACCAGTGTATCATTGCTAGGGTTGAATATTGTTGTTCTGCAATGATCCTCTTAAATAGACCCACAATGGCAACAAAAATAACATCCATCAGTATATTAAAACCAAAAACGGTTTTGGACATCCTGGAGCAAATCTCACTCAAGTTTCCTCAAAAACGATCAAGTCACAAGTCTATATAACCAATATAAACCCCACTTGATCACTCCTGGGCTCAATCCCAAAGACCCATCCTGGGCTTTGCCCAATGGCAACCATCCAAACCGACAACCAATCCGGAAGACTGAGCTTGCAAAGACCGTTCTCTCGGGATATGCGACGTATTATCATAGGTGTATCACTCCCCCTAAATCCCAAGGCCGCATCATGTCATCCGTTGTGTCTTTTGCGGGGGATCCCTCCCCAGCCAAGCCACCAATCCCACGATCCTCGGACTTCGTTCGGACGATCGGGACGCCGGCGATTTCCGCGGAACGAAGGAGCCGCACAACCCGGAGGGACACTGGGTCAAGAACTTTAAGAAATATTGGAAGCCGAGCGGACCCGAACGGACCCGAAAACGGAACTGGGCGGTCTTGCTCGTTGGTCGCTAGGTATATACTACCTCACTCCCGGAATTGACCAGTTGAAAGACTGGGCTGGATTGGGCTGGACTGGGCTGTGGGGGCGCATCTGGATGACAGTCCTCCCGAACTATGGCGGCCTGCGCTGCGGGTTTGTCAGTTTGGTCCAGGTACCGAGGCACACTCCGAGGAACATCGGAATCCACATGGGCATTGCACTTACCAACAGCAGGGTGACTTATCAACTTCCGTGTTGAGAGTCGATAGTGGACATCGAAACCGCTCACCAATAGCCAAAAGATATACCAAATGGATCTGCATCATTCCTCATCTGTGTGTTTCCGGTGTGTGTCTACCATTGCCTACTAAAATCTCCGACCTATAGACATTGAAACATCTCTAAACATGACACAAAAATAGCGAAAAAGGTCGCGAACCCGGATGGAGATCTGTTCGTCTTCCTGTTCCACCCCACCCCACCAATCCTCGGTCCTTCGGGCCGACGTCTCAAGGGTCGACGCGGTCCTCGCGCCGGTCGGGCCGGTGTCGCTTCTAAGTTATAAGGCTCTTCTCGAAGGTCATGGTCGCTCCCGTCTTTTCCGCGTCTTCGTAGCCGATGTTCACCAGCTCCATCAGCGCCACCCTGCCCGTCCGCGTGGCGGAGCCGGCCCCGGAATTGGCGTTCCGGGTGCGGGGCGCGGATTTTGGAGCGAGGGAGAGAGAAAACGGATTGTGAGGCTGGTGGGTGGCATGTCGAAGGAGATTGGGTCACGGAGGGTCCTGGAAGTTTAGGGCTAGGGACCAAAATGGGATAAATGGGAAGTCCAAGGCCTGAGGATTAGGTTGATATGCTGCAGGTAACAAGAGATGCCCAACCCCGGCAAGAAGATGTCCAGCCTTGAACGCTGTTCGGGTTGACGAACAGAAACTCCGGACTGGGGTCTGGCATCATCGAAGTGTATTCACTGGGTCCTGTTACTGTTTCAGGGACCCCAGTCCAGCAGCTAGTTGAAGATGGTGGCTAAACGAAGGGATTTCCCCCAGCCATTGTGCTATCGTGTGCTCATCTCTCTAGGCTGTCTGGAGAACCTCCCTTTGGTGCTCAACACCACTGCAACACCCTCGTTCGCACGTCCGACGACAAGTCACATACCTGGACCTTCCAAGGCTGTCTGGAGATCTGTAGGTAGCCACGGGGTCTTCCAGCCAGATGACCCCAAACCAGAAGGTGCTGGTACATGTCAAAACATGTCTAAAACACTTATATAATATAGGATCGATCTTCTTTGTGTGTCCAATCCGTTCAAAACGAACCGTGTACCACACATCAAACACTTCTTAGTGTGTCCGTCTTCCATTCGTCCGTTCCTTCTTCGCGTCGCTCGCTCTTTCCCCCCAGCGATGACGCGGAACTCCACTCTTCTCTTGTCGGGCCGAGAGGCAGGTCCACCTGAACCGACTGAAGGACCTGGTGCTACAAGGGGGCGAGACGAGCACAGCAGAGCAAGACCAGACAGAAAACAGCGAAGGGCCGGACGTCAACAGTTTATTTGTTGGTGCTACAAAGCTGTTGGACCTCTTTTTTCTACAGGTTGCAGTAAACTGTCAACCCAAGTTGTTGAATGCTACAAAGTTGTTGGAGCATTTTGGTCCAACATCACCTGTGGCGCTCACGTTGTTGGTCTTATCGTTGGGCATCTCACGGTCCACACCGCACCGATGGTACAATCTATATCATTGGTTTCAGAGGTGTCATGGCACTGGCACCCCAAGAGGACTAGAAACAATGGGGCTCCACTACGAAACCACCGAACTTGGCACTCCCCGCTGTGCCATCTGGTTGGGTGCGGATTCCTTCCGGTTCCTTCTGGTTCGGTTCCTTCGACGGGGCCACCTCGGTGATCTCGGGATCCAAGAGGATGTCTTGAAGCTCCGACTTGCTCAGGACGGACTCCTGGCTGGTCCCAATGCATGGCTGGCTGCTTTCTGGTTCCGTTCCCTTGGCCGACACGACCAAACGGACGTCGGACCGAAGGGTGAGCGGAACACCGGCGGGCGACACGTGGAGCGCTCCAACGAGTCACGGGGGACGCACCAGGATTCGTTGACGGTAAGAGGATCAACTACAAAGACATGCCATGGGTGTCCTGTTTGGTGACCTATAACTATGCAGTGTAGGGCTGTCCATTGGTGACCCCCCTTGGAAGCAACTGGTATGATTTATAATGTTTGGCGTTTTTTTGGGGGGATCTAAAAAACATTCTTCCTGGGCACCCGGCCTTAACACTTGCCGTAAGAAGCCCTAGTGTGGCTAACAGTGTTTGGAGAAATAAAACAGTCTTTTTGGGGGATCAAGATGTATTGAGATCAATGTTCAAATCAAAACATAGTCCTAAAACTTCCAAAATGAAGGGGTTAGGGAGTTCGCCACGGGTGCTTACGAGAGACTACGTACTGTTGCGCTTGGTCGAGAGAATGATTTTCAATTGTGCCTGGGCATCTGTGGTTGGAGGGTGAAGTTGCTTTAAGATGGCCAAATGACGTCAAATGGCCATGATGTTCTGTGGAACCAAGTGGAGTCAAGGCAAGGATTGGTCAATGTACCCAGTACTATGGCTGGGAGTGTCTTTGGAATGTTGTCGAGTGCACCCACTTGGAACATTTTCAGGAACAACAGTCTCCAAAATACAGTCCATACGCCATACCAATCCCTACCATGCCAATCAAAATGTTCGAACACCAAACGAGAATCAAAACACCCGCATCTATCTGTCCAGGATGCCAATTCCCCCTGGCAGCAAAGCATGCTGAAAAACTATATTATATATATATATAGTTCTTGTCATAGGTCCCATATCTTAAACCCCTCTATACCTGGACCATCCTGTCTGGGTGTGTTGGCTCGACTACCCTACACTCCTTTTGTTGGAGATCTCCACCCATCGCGAGCGAGCTTGGGAGCGGAGCATCGCGCGGAGCAGCTCCTCATCGTGCCCGGCTTGTTCCATCTTCTTCCGCAGCGATGAAGCGATAAATCCCACCTCATCGCATTAAGTGGCTTCCTTGTTTTCAGTGCCTTCCACAGAGGTCTCATCGGGTAGTGCCTGATCAAAAGAAAGGTCTCATCGAAAAAATAGGTTGAAAACTGGCGACCTGCAGAGGAGGGTCATGATCTGGAAAGCTCTTGAAATAGGGAGAACCAGTCAAAAAATAGTACTAGCAAGAGGGAGCCCTAGCACACATTGACCAAAATCGGCTGAGCAAAGGCTCTGCATTGTGAGACACGTGGTCTGCATGTCAACCTTCTCCGCCCTTCCCTGCAAATTGACACAAACCTATACCAGCAACTGGTGCATCTCCTTTGGAAAACGTCCTTGACACCATCCCATAGTTGTTTCCCGGTCACTAAGGTGCCCATAATCAGCCTCTTGGGGAACTCCAAACCCATTTGCTGGAGGGTCATAGGGTCTCAAAAGGACGCAAACATCCGTTTACTTTTGCGGTCCAGGCTGGTCTTTCCGCGGTCTGGTCAACCATCGGTCTTTGCAAAATCCGGTTGTTGGCCCAGGACGGGATGGTTCTGTTGGTTAAAGGGGCACCGAATTGACATCAACCCATACACATGCTTCTGCGGGCGAAATGAAGAAAGGATCTCGGACCTGTATCTTGTCTAAGAGCAAAAAGGATCTCAAACAGTACAGTAGTTAATTTGTTTCATTGCCGAGATCACAGCCCAATATGACCCGCAGGCTTCATACCTTCATAGCCTCCTAGTTTGAAGGTTCAATCCTCCCGTGCCTGGTTTGAAGGTTCAATCCTGCATATATCTGCATCAAATCGTCCTACACTACACATTTTGGGGTGGTGGATCATGTCCCACGGAAACACACTGCGCGCGCACACACACTGCGCAGCATGCCAAGCCGCGGTGATGCTCTCCTTCCTCGGGATGCGGGGAGACGAGATGAAGATAACCGCGGTGTTCTTCGCCCCCGGGTCGCTGGGAGATAAAAATGAGTCGTCACCGGTGCAACGCGAATCAACGCGACGTGCAAAAGCCGTTGGAAATTGTTCAAACACTTCAAAAAATAGGAAAAATATGGTCAAAACCATCTGGTGGAAGGCTTGCGGTGAGACAAACATCCTGCAAGATTCAAAATGACAATCAACTTGGGTTACACCTGCTATTTCATCAAAAACAACCCAGCAAAACGTCCGTTCTCTTCCATGGTCCTGGTCCCTCTGCTGGAACTGGCCATGGTTTTTCAGGGAGACCAAGCCTGAAAAGGAGTCCCAGCTCGGTGGCGACTTCCCAACACGTCCTGCTCCGCTGAAGAAATTTTCCTGCTCCACAGAAAAGAACTGGTCGTCGGGTGAGTGTTCCCCATCAGTGATTTGTGAAGGATGAGAGCTCAAACTGGCACAAACAATTCCAGAATCTGCGATTTGGGCGGGCTCTTGAACACCCCCTACAGGCCCTACAAAGATAAGGGCCCGGAAAAATGGTTTGGAAGCGGAAGGACCAGTGCTGAATGTGTTCCATCCCCATTCGCCCAGATCCAAGCTGCTCAGCATGGGCCAGTGCACCCACCACTTCCACCAGCACACCCACCAGCATGTACCTGTTGTGGTTTTCCTTTTTTGCACTTGGTTGGCTTAGAAAGTGTCATTTCCCAAAATTGTGCACTCATCGCAATTCCATGGGGGCCCGCTTAAAAATCTCCTCTTTAGACTCCAACCACACTCAACCCACAGGGGCGATAAAGCCTGAAGGCATGTCAACTGCAAAAGTTGTGAGAGGTGTCTAGCGCGGACCTTTTCAGGGGGCTGGAGCTGTTGCTGCTGCTACTGCTGGACTTCCGCAGTTGTTTCCAATTTTCGTTCTCAGAAACCGGCAGAACGACATACGAAGGATGTAAGAGCTGACTCAAAAGGTTTGGATGTTGGATGGGCAAGTGGTCAAGAGAAATGGACCGTCGTCTAGCGCGGTGCTAGCGCGGATCTAGCGCCAGCCTAGCGCAAACATCTCTGTCGATTTCTTTATCCTGCTAGATTCTTATTTTTGCTGCTTGCTTGTCTTCTTCTTGTTGTTTTTCCTTTTTCTTGTCTTGCTTCTTCTTTTTCCTGCTATCTGCTTGTTTTTTCTTTTTCCTGTTTGCTTATCTTGTTATGAAGAAACCTAGCGCCAACCTAGCGCCAATCTAGTGCTGCCTTGCTGTATCACCATAGTCTGCTGGGGGCCTGCTTCTAAACGAAGAATCAAAAACCATTGAAAGTCTACGTTTATCTATGTTCTTTAGTAGGGTTTTTTGAGCGCAGTCCATTTAGAAAGGAACACGTTGTAGGATCTGGATGAAAAATGCTGGCATGCCCAAGAAACTGCTGTGAGATGAAGAACCACATGAGATTAGCCAAAGTCCTAGGCCTCAAACTCCTTAAACATGTGTTGGTTTGGAGTGGGTTTCTGGCTTCCAAACATCACAAGCATGTTTCATGGGACTGGTGATGCAAGAACCGGAAGAGTCCTGACTGGAGCATAGAGAGCACCTCTCAGCTGGTAGACCGCCGTAGAGAGATGGAGAGCATGAACCATAGACCGCCGTAGGGACTCGTGGGTACTTGGGAGGGTGCCTTCCTATTGGAACAGCGTCTTCCTCAAGGCGCTTCGCCAGGGGCGGGGCGGGTCGACGGTTCTCTCCGTTCAGGCGACGTCAAGGACCTTGTGGATGAGGTGACTAGCCAGAGGGGTTTGCGTGGCCTGGCCTGAAAAGTGAAGAAAAGAAGCACAGATGCTTCGCCAAGCTGCATGATGGTGATGGATGCTAACAGCACAAAGAAGATGATCAGAATCCACCTCATAGAACCCAATGGCACCACCCACCCAATGGCAGCCCTACCCTGGTACCCACCTTCATTCTGGGATGATCCGAGCACTCCACTTCCGCTGAGCTTCAGTCGATGTTCTCATGTTGGGTCTATCCTAATTACCAGGGGCCCGGTGGATGATGACGGTTCAGTTGCAGGCCTTGTTCAAACATAGTGATAATTGTTTACTGACTGTTACTGGTAATAGGACAAACCCGATTCTCATGTCAACATCCAGTTGTTGCGTCACGTCCTTCCCAAAGACGTGACATGAATGGATGCAGTATGATCTGGCACGCTTGGTATGTGGTATGCTCCTGACAAGCCAGAGTCCACAACATTCTCGCTTTCTCTCTCCCCAGATTTGCTAAGCGGTCTCGATCCTACACAGTGACGTCCCATTGGCTCCCCCCCTTCATCAACTTACCGAAGTGGGAAGTCGGACGTCCACGGAGTGAAAGACCCAGCAGCGGTCCACGGACGGGTGTGCCAAGTATAGGGTTTCCTGGGTGGGAGATCCCTATAGTGTAGGGGCTTCCAGCCAGGTGAACCCGACATGAAGATGCTGAGCAGCTGCTGGTGTAGACCTTTATCTTCCTTTTCTGTGTTCCTTTTGTTTCTATGTATAGTAGCAAGGGCCTGGAACCTAGTAGCGATCGCCTCCACCCTTTCTGAAGGTCCCAATGCCGTCCACCGAGCCACTCAATGGGATGCCCATTTGGGACCGCGTGCGCGAGTGGGGCATAGTCCGCCAAGATGCCATCCAAGAGCAAGGTGTCCATCCTGAGTCGTTCGTTTGCAGCCAAACATGGGCCACCCACCACATGCCACCCACCACCGAGTTCAAGAAAAATGGACGTGCTGGTGGGTGGGCGGTTCAAAACCTTTACATAAAAATAAGAGTCCCTACAATGAAACATTCTATGGTCTTCCATCTCCAGTGGATGGCACATCTGTCTACACTCGCTTTGGTCTTCGGAATTTCGCCTGGCGCCATCCATGTCACCATTGGAGACCGAGGAGTTGACTTGTCTCAAGGTGCAGATTCAGATGTCAAAGAATGTCTAGACGTGGAACAAGTTTTTATTCGTTTTCGTCCGAGCAATTGAGTCTTGATCCAAAGTCATCTAAAGTCTATAAGTCTGTTCAGTTTAGTTCGGACTTGAAAAACAGACTTTAAGTGGAACTATGTGGAACTTAAGTCATATAAAGTCTGTTAAGCTTAGTGTGAGCGGATACAACTTGACAAATGATGGCAGACCAAATGGTAAGTGTAGTTCTCATGGTCGATGGACATGTCATTGGTGTCTCTTTGGATGTCTTCTCACACAACTTCCATCCCAGGTCCCAGGCTTGCTAAGATGCAGTCGTTCACCCTGCTCAGACCCAACCGATGTGGCGAGTCATGAATCAACCCACATCAACCCCATCATGAACAAACCACGTTTAAAAAAAAGAAAACAGAACAGCTTGTGATGTCCCTTATGATGTCCTGTGGTCCTTTGTCTGGTCTCCGTTCGTCCCACATGAAAACGCATTCGTGTCGTCAGTGACCAACTCACATCCTACAAGAAATGTAGACTGAGTTGGGTAGGTTCATCTTTAATTGAGTTGTCGCCACCCTTAGGCTACTAGGAACAAGAAACTACTAGGGGTTCCTGCCACCCTTAGTCCCTAGTCACCGAAAGTCACAACTCTTTGCAGGCTTTCGACCAGCTGACCCACAACTTGCTTCCTTTCACTCCACCATCCGAACGCGTGTGAAAACCTCTAGCCGCTAAGCCCGAACGCGTGTGGGAACCCAGTGGCGCATCTGGCACCGAGCTGAAGTAGCTCTGCCCGAAGTCAGTGCCAGAGGTGAGCTGCCTCAAGGGAGAATAAACCAACAAATGGGTGTGTATTCTAATAAGGAGACATCCTGGCCCAATGGGTTAACTGGTCTCTTGGGAGGACATGAACAAATGCTCCCCAGCAAACAAACAAACAAAAGTTCCCCATTACATGAACGAGCAGGGACTCAGGAGCATTCTCGCGTTAAAAAAGAGCCGTTTGAACACCCCAATCGCGATCGCTTGAGGCAAGCAGATCGTGAAACCACCAGCGGGCACGTCGTGTTTTGTGGAGAGCCGCTCAAAACTGGGAAAAAATTGTTGGATTTGTGCCTTGGTGAAAAGGACCTGTGTGAAAATACGCATGCATCGTATGTATGTATGTACGTACGTACGTACGTAGGTATGGACTGGATGGATGGATGGATGGATGGATGGATGGATGCATGCATGCATGCATGCATGCATGCATGCATGGATGGATGCATGGATGCATGGATGCATGGATGCATGGATGCATGGATGGATGGATGGATGGATGGATAGATGGAGGGATGGACGGATGGATGGATGTTTGTTTGTTTGTTTGATTGATTGTTTGTTTGTTTGTTTGTAGGTATGTATGTATATACATGTAGGTATGTAGGTAGGTAGGTAGGTAGGTACGTAGGTATGTATGTATGTATGTATACGTATGTATGCATTTTCTCTTGTGGTGATGCGTCATTATTCGACGTGCTTTCCCACCACGGAGGCTGAGCTGATACGGCCTGGTGTAACTGAGATTTTGTGTGGGTGCAACATATATACCAAACAAAAGTAGTATACCCAAACACTCCATGGGACTGGAATAAATGCATACATTGAACCCCCAAACAACCCCAATGTTGTCATATATGGCACACATGGAGTGTTTGGGTAGTATACATAGATAAATCAAATCAAATCGAGGCCGAGCAATCAGCAAATAAACCATGTTGTTTCAATGTGTCCAATCGCTGGGCAACAGCTGTCTGAGCTGGCTTTTAGCTAATAATATCGCAGCTAAAGCTCAACCGGCCATTTGTCCAATGTTACACGCTCAGCAGTGGTCAAGGTTTTCTGCAAATTCCACAGTTTTGCAGATGCTTTCTGTAGAGCCAACAACTGGGCGCCATCGCGTTCATTTTCGAAAGGTCCCATCATGTCCCAATACTACGCCGTTGCGTCTCCATCCGCTGTTGGGTCCCCTCCTTCGCAGATCCGGCGGAGACGCCTGGCCTCAAGGTGATGGCAAACACGTAGATCAACACCTCACGGCGGTCACGGCGGTCACGGCGGTCGGGATCGGTCGGGATCGCACAGGTCTTTTCAATGAGAAAGAGTCACCGTGACCGCCGTGGATTTGTCCATTGAACATGCAGACAATCACAGGTGTCTGTGAAACTCTTATCTCTGCATTTCACATTGTTCCACAAAGTCTGCCACCAGCAAAGTGATTGTTGAGTTGTTAAAACTAAAGATATTATGATACTGCTGTGGTAGAAGTAAAATACCAGGACCGTCCAATGGGGTGGTGTCCTGGCTGGACTACCCTACACGACTACTTAGGGATCTCCATTGGACAACCATTCGATTCTATGTTTATTCTATGTTAAGACAAACATGCCCTAACACTCCCACAAATGACCCTACTAGTATTTGTGCAAACTCCTCTCTGTTTTTTCGTGACCTTGCTATCTTCGCACCGTGTTTTTGGTCTTCATAAAGCATTGAGATAAAGGAGTTCCTATCGTTCCATCTATATTTTCCTGAAACCCTTCTCCAATCCAATCCTGATACCCTTGCGTCTCGCCAGCCTTCAATCACCCGTCTCAATTGACAAATTAAAACAAAAACATATCAAACTACAATAGTTGTTTGTCGTATGTTTTATACTTATACTAATAAATGCTTCCGTTGCACGTCCTGAACATTCTCGTGGCACTTCGTTCGGCTTCAGTGTCCCCTCTCCTCCGAGCCACCAACCACAGCGCAAAAAAGACCGTCACCGATCGAGCGGACAGGCCGATCGCCTTCCTCGGTGAGGAAGGCGCACGTTCCGGTGACGGTTTGTGGAGAAGCGAAACCGAACAAAACAGAATGACCCCCACTTAGACGGACCCCCACTTAGAACATGTTTCTAGTTTTGAAAACCATCACGGAGAAACTACCAAGACCCGTACGTGTATCGTACACCCCAATGAAATCATGGAAGTGGATGGCATAGCCGAAAAGGATGATCATGAAATCAAACGAAATTCGACTGCCAAACAGGGGGTGACATCGACTTTCCAGGATGATTTCAAGGAGTGTAGACTGTTGATGATATTTTACCCCAACCAACACCACAAATTCCGGGTGGGATATGAAGAGGTCTTTCAATCATGTCTGGGGCTGGGGGTTGTGAAGCCAGACACGTGGCGTAATCTCCCCAACAACATCCCAACAAATAATTTGGTGATGGTTGATTCCCGTGAAATGTTGGGAAACATATCTGGGTGAATTGAATTGATTTCACTTCAACTCGTACAACGTCTTAATTCAATTTCACCTCGTCTGCAGTTGTATACATGTTACATGTGGGTTTGAGGGGCTTCAATTGCAAGTGCCGCCAGCGCACAGCCAATCTGCTGCACTCCCACACAACTGTTTCAAGCTAGCAGTTTGAATAGAACCTAGTGAAACTGACGGTCAGGAAGTTTGCCTGGCAATGGGCAGGCTCTACCTGCTAAGGTGGATGGTATCACTGTAGCCTGTAGACACTACATCTAGCAGAGGCCTCTCCAAGTCCCAAACCCCACAAACATGCTCAGTCAAAATTGGGCCTATATTTTAAATACCACCCTCCGACAGGTCACCAATTGAGACCTGTTAGGGTCCAACAACCCTCAACTAACAGCCTGTTGGAGGGCGCTGGTAGTTGTTTTTGGTGATTCGTGGAGGTTCTGCCTGGATCTGCCTGGCGGCCGGTGGGTGGATCCCTATAGCGAACGTGGATTTCCTCATCCAGCAGTGGCCTCTCCGGGTCCCAAACCATTCAAACATGCGAATCGTCCACAATCGGGCCTAATGATGTCCTACTTGTTCCTAATTGTTTCTCAAAAAGATGTTGTTTTCTTTGTTTTCTTGTGGCCCCCTTCCGACAATTCTCTTCCTGAATGACCACAGTCTTCTCGGATGTAGGAGCCAGCGATGCACATGGCGACCCACAATGGGCAACACGAGCCCGCTGCAATGAACTGTTGTCAGGCCATGTGTCAGCGCATCTGGGCGCACAACCCTCAGGATGTAGCAAAAGTGCGGGTCATCAACCGCGCTTGTCCTTGCACTGCGCGAAGACGTATTGGGCGAATGTATTTCCAGAGTGCCCAGACTCTTCGGCTGAAAGTATGGACACCATGTCACCCTGTTTCACGTTGAGATATCCGCCCTGAGTCTGGCGCCTGCTCTGAGGGCAGCGTATGCATCGATGCAGCGACATACCAGGCACTCGTCAAAGCAGCAGGGATGCTCTGGATGATATACTGTGGCATGGGTCGTGGCAGGGTCTCGCATCTCACCAAGATGCCCTTGATGCGACAATGATGATTGATGCTGCCGGGTAATGCCTGGAATTGTCTGGGGCCCCACCGATCCTTCATCCCACTTGGTACCGTGAAGCTGCATTCCAACTCCAGGAAGCAGGCCACCTTCTCTCCCCATACGCATGGCTGCAAGCTGCGCAGGCACCGAACCGTTCCAAATGTCCGCTGGGTGATGCGGAGAGAACATTGTCCCGCAGGATGCCATTGGTGCTCCTTCCCTTCCTGTGCACTTGACCATTACAAAGCAATAAAACAAAGGCGCGCACTCTCGGGGGGCACACACGGCCACACGGATGCCTAGGTGAAACAGAATCCTCAAAAGAATCCTTATGATCTCAAAGGTTACACACACACATCACGCACGGCCCCCGGAGGGGCACACTTTTGAGGTCAACTAAGTAAACCAGCAGCCCGACCGAGCTCACACACACTCTGACATTGGTTTTCAGTTGACTCAATTCCCAGGAAAAATGGCGATGGAACGGAAAGGTGAAAGAGTCGGCGCAATTGAAAAGTTTAACATATTGTTCACATGTCTGCAGATCGATCAGCGCGGCTGCACATCAGCGGTGGAAAAAGGGTTTGTGGGGAGCAGCATGAAGCCACCATGGAATCAAAGAGCAAAATTGGACAGCGTGTTCAACAGTTCCAAATTGTCGCAGGTACACACGGGTGATCAATCCGTGCTTCCCACTCCAAGGCATAGCTTCGTTGCACTGAGTTTGCCAAGGAGTGCTCAGTGCCCCTGCATGGAAAAGGGTGAAAGTAGTCGAAACTCTTAGTTACAGAGGTTGACACACACACACACGGGATAGAATACCTATACACATACCTACGGTCTGACTGCCACATGCCTAGGTGTAGCAATGCTTCAATAAACCTGGAATCAAGAAAGTCCAGACCAGAATCTCCACACGATTAGACAAAGCAGAACTGTCGACGGACACTTGTCTGCAGAATGCACAACGGGTGCAACGGCTGGTCATCTTGTTCTAGTTAGGAACAGGACTAAGTGGGGAATTAAAGTCGAAATGCAGGTACGTGACTTTGGCGTCCCAAAGTCATATCACAACGCCAGGAAAAGGTCTTCGTTGGGCAACGCTTTCCAAAGTGTCCATTGCACCCTCGTGATCTAAAAGGTCATTTGAAAAGCCAAAAGGCTCCGTATGATTCCAAGGGTTACACACACACCAAAACAATATCCCGAACAATGATTATTCAAGTTCGACCCCAGTGCGATCAGAAACCCTCTTCGAACCAATTCGACCTCTCTGCATTGTTGGACTCTTCATACCTTTGGGCTGTTGTGACTTTGGACCTAGTGCTTTCAGAGTAGATGGCGCCATCCCGTAAACGTCCTTCAGTGTACACATGTGTACAGTACATGGTCCATCATGGTCCATAGAATTGTGCCCCCCCCGCACCCTCCAGTCACTGCTATCTCTCTTTTCCCAGCGGCACGATGATGGCCAGCTCGGGCACGGCACGCAGCAGCCGCGTGATGCGCGAGAGCCGGGTGAGCTTCACCAAGCGTAGCATGCCTCGGGGGCCGAGCGGCGACCGGTCGACGACCGGTCGGCGTGGTCCCGCGAGCTTCTTCGTCGGTCGGTCTGGAGGGAACGTCATGGATCTCTGCCTGGACCATGCGATATCCGATGGTGGACATCCATAGTGATAGGGTAGTCCAGCCAGGACACTTAGAATCTAATATCATTAAATGTACACATGGTCTGCCAATAATTAGAAGGGCCACACAACGGATGGTCTAGCTTCATTCTTCCACAGGTCGAACTGGGAGGTTCCCCATTTGAATACCATTTATAAAAGCTTGACGAACTTACCTTGACATACCACTCTCCTACTCCAAAATGATCAGCGCCACTCTCCTTCCAAATCATGAAGGTGCCCTCGGCTGACAAACCCGTATAGGCAGTATGGGTTAAGAAGCTTGTTCTGACCCACTTCGTCTAGGCTGTCAGTTGTCTGCTTCGACAAGAAGGGAATGACCATGAATGACCAATAGACGTGAAAATCACGGTCGGTGGATCTTGCAACCCACCGATCATGTCCAAAAAGCCAGCATGTGTCAATCACGAACCGAAGACAACCGCTCCACCACCTGCCAATTTATGTGCTTTTCACCGGGCTGAAGGCGCCCCCCCCGCGCCTTGAAGTCCTGAGTCGTCCCCACCTGATCCTTCTCCTCCCCGACATGTTCGAAGGGTCGGAGCATCGAACAGGTCCAAAGCGCGGAGCATCGACACATCAATCGTATTCCCCAGATCATCCGAACTCGATGTCAGAATCCTCGGGGATCGGCGCTGCGGCCCGCGCCTCGCGCCGAACGCACGGGTCGCGGTTTCTCCTGCGTTTCACCCGCCGTTTGGCGCCTGGTCGTCGCTCGCGTGGCTGAGCGCAATCGGTGTGTTCAGTGTGTTGGGTGCGTTTTAAGGGTTGTCGGATGCCCGTCCCAATGGTGAGAAGGATGAAAGATGGTCTTCAAGAGGACATGGTGGAACCCCCCCAAAAGAGGACATGGCCTGTATAGATCTCGAAGTCGTGCTTAGGGCCATTTAGGGGTAAGTCTAGCTCACGAGACCGAGAGCCCTTTTCGCAACCCATGGATATCCATCCGCAATTCAAACCGTATACTGCACCTGCCTGCACCTACCTGCACCGGCGCCACGTGGCAGCACCGGTGGCCGTGCCTTTGATGCCGTGCCGCGTTCCGGTCCGGTCCGGTCGTGCGGCCCAGGTGACAGGATGGGAAGCAACCACGTTTCAACGACCATGTTGAGAACCAGGATCGCGTCGAAGACAAACCACCTCAGTCCATCGGTCCATCGATCCCTCCATCCGACCGAGTCGTCTCTTCTGAATGGATCTGGATGGATCGAGAGCGAGGGGTGGGACGGTGAGGGGTGTAGTGTTTTTCAGGCAGAAAAATGAAGACGGTGGGTGGGAGCTAGCTTTTCTTTTTCTGAGCCTGGGTAAGGTTCATGCCAGCAAGGAGATATTGAAACAAAGAGCAGTTCTACTGAGGACAGGACAGCTGTCCTGGTTTGGGGATTGGCACCTGGGTTGATGAGTTGATGAGTTGATGAGCAACATCATTGCAGATTTTTCCCCCAAAGGAAATCCAGTGTGAAGCACTGGCACTGGCATATAGGTTCACTGATTGCTCAGGATTTGGACCCCCGCCAACAGCCTGAACGATGGGGAAGCGGGAAGCAACAGGAACATCCACCGTGGGCTGATTGGGTCTGAGCTGATTTGCCCTGGTCGTCCCGTTCTATGTTCCACTCACAACCACTCAGAACCTCTCAGAACTCACTTCGAGCTGGACTTCCCCCCAAAAGTGGGGAGTCATTAGCACAATCCCTCAAAGTGCTGGTGGAGGTTCCAAGAACAAACCTTGTGCAATTGCCATGATCTGTACGAAAACCTTGAATTTGAAGGCCCTTTTTGAAGGCGTGGAAAGGAAAGAACATGAAAGAACCAAACCCAAACCCATCCCAAAGCTGCTCCCTACAGTACCAAAGAACCCAAACAACCCAGCTCCGAGCTCATGAATCACTAATCACTACACGCGGAGTGCCCCCCGGCCATGTGAACGTCCTGCCCCGCCTTTTTCGGGAGCCGAAACGTTCTCATCCTCGCTGTGTTTTTTTCGGTCTTTCAAACCCCAGTCCCAGTCCGAAAGAAACAGTTCCTGTCAATTTCTGAGATCGTTTGGTACTGGGACTGGGAACTGATGGAACTGTGAGATCGTTTGGTTCGTTCCAATGAAAAAGAACACCTCCCCAATCTGCAGCTCCATCTCCTCCAGCGCCTTTCGCGCGCCGTCTTCAGCTCCGAGGCGCTTGTCCATGAAGGCCCGGCGCTTCCGTTCAAAGGCACCGAAGCGGATGCAGACCTCCTGTCGTGGCGCAAAGGTTGGGACCAGTAATGACCAGATGCATGGATTCCATGCATCTGTATCAGTGAACCATGTAATGAAATGAATGACCAATTCTTCTTTTTGTGAAAATGCATGGACATGCGACAAAGATCGACCAACTATGCAACAAGACCTTTGCCGAGGTTTCGTCTGTGCTTGTTGCTAGCTTCAGGCACCCCTGCTTGGCAGCTTTGGGACCCCTCTTCCCTGCCAAGATGCGAGGAAGAAATATGTACAAAACCTGAGCAAATGGAGGAAGTCCAAATCAGTTTTCGATTGATTGTCGCGCGACGCGTCGCCAAACATATCTCTGCAATTGCCATTCTCTCATATTTCTGGGCCCCCCCACCCAAAAAAACAACACTGCGCCCCAGAAGACGTCCAGATGTCACCCACTTTGTGCCCAAGATTGGACCAGCCCCGCCAAGTCACAAGTTCTCAACGATGATGAAGACAGGCTCCGCCTGCGTTGGTGAGACATGTCTCGGTTTCCACCAAGTCGAGACACAACACATGGGGGTCCTTGTTCATGAACAAACAAGGGGTGGAACCATACCTGGAGTCTCAGTTCGCACCTCGGAAAAGCTGGAACAAGTACAAGTACCTCTTTTTGTAGGGTCATGTCACCAAGTCCCATGTTTTAGGGTACTTTGGAGGGTCCAGGTAAGCGGGTACTGTTAGATGGATTTAGAAAGGCTGCACGTCCAGGACTCCAGCAAACC
>CAXAMN010024572.1:2102-109959 GCA_963970005.1 Durusdinium trenchii | reverse complement strand
CGATTTTTTCTTGCGTTCCCTCCACAGCTGTTCTTAAATCCATTCAAGGGTACTGTAGATGGAAACACTTCCATCACCTGATCTTCCACTTCAAAGTGACGTTAGTATCTTTAGTGCATGTTTGGTGACCAAATAGATCTTCCAGTAACCTAGAAAGCTTGGATTGCAAAAAGACATCTACAGTGTCTGGCGCCAGCTGGACAACAAAACATAACATAACAAGAAAACCATACAAAACCCCATCAAAGCCGTACTGTTGGAAAGTCCCTTCTACACTCGGGGAATCCGCGGCACCAAGACATGGTCGCCTCCAAGGAATCTGTGTTCTGCGGGCAGATGCTCCAGAGTGATGTCAAGGATGAGAAGAAGGTCGCTATGTGGCGATGCGGAGCACATCTGTTGAACACGTTCCCATGTCTTGCTCCATGATTGTTTGCCGCATTGCCATTGAAAGAGACCTATCAAACCGTATAGCCAACTCTGCCTTGCAGAACCTCCCACTAATGGTCATAGCTCGATATGGCTCCCACAACCCCTTGCCTGCGTCAAGAACAGGGCGGTGTTGTTGTCAGTGTCGATGGCCTCGATAAGGAAACTTTGGCTCACGCATAGCTCGAGAATTCTTCTGAATTTGCCAGTGGGCTTTGAGTACACCTCCTGGCTGTGGGCCAGCATAAACACGTGCAATCCCGGGGGTGTAGTGTGTTGTTTCCTTCCATGAAGGAGCACTCAAACAAAGTGAACCCATGCAAAAGGGAATATTAATAGATTGAATTTATGTATATAACTATATACTGTATAGAGAGAGATCGAGATAAAACACATTATACTTATATAAAATATAGTAATATATGATTAATTATTGTAATTTGTAGTAATATAAGATGATAAACCCATATTACAATGTATAATATGTCATGAAAGTGATATCTTCATACCTCCACTACAAGTAAGTGAGCCCCCCTTCTCCCACCACCAAGCTGTTTCTGCTCACCGACCGCCGAGCACAGCAGCTTTGTCTTCATCCGAGGGGCGATCCACACAGCGTTGAGGCACACGACCGTCACCGTGAGCTGATCGAAAAGGTTGGACCTCGAGGTCGGAACGCCGTGGAGTCGGACCTCCCAACGCCGAGCTGGGGTCAAAACATGGTCAAAAACACATCAACTCACACCCGGAACGGACTTCCTCTTTGTACATCGGAACGGTGGAGACATGTGGAGACCAGTTTTTTCCATCTGCAAGCCACCCACCCGACAGGGTGGGCTCCGGGTGGTCTCCGGGTGGTTAGGAACCCTCCAAGGTCCCGCACCGGGCAATGGCTTGGAAGCACCCTTCGGTCTTGTAGAAGTTGGTCACGTCGTATTGCCTCACGAAGCGAACCGCGAACCGCGAACCGCGACGGCGGTAGGTCACGGTCGACCGAGTCGATGGTGTTGGGGCGGGGCAGCGACGGAGGAAGTGCAAATCCAGTGATTGGGAAGCATCAAATGGTGCAGAAGGCGAAGCTGAGAGGTCAAAAATGAAGCCCGAGGAAGGAGGGTATAGCAGACTTTTTCCGGGGGCTTGGTAAGGAAGGAGGGTGGCATCGGTTTGCCAAGGCATGCGGACACTTGGCATTCCAACTGCCTAGACTATGGGACCTTCCTCCTTAGGAGGTTGCTGGCAAACGCTGGCAACATCCAACGCTCCACAGCAACGAAGCGTCCAGTGATCCGCCATGTTGCGGGCGCATCAAGGCCTTTCCTTGGAGGGCTTCGAGCAAGCGAGGTGTCCAACAAACCGCTGGCCGGCCATGGGACTGGCGACCTACATTGACCCCTGAGGTTTCACCCCAAATGATGGGGGTCCATATAAACGACCTCTTGGGGTCTGTGCCATCGATCTACTCTCAATGCACTTTTCTACGTTCTGCAAAGGAGAGGATGATTGCTTACGCCATCCACAATGACCATTTACTGGGAGGTTCTGGGCCCCATCCAATGTGCTCAACACATAAGATCGCGCAAACTCATGTTGTCAGCCCATGTGGCATGTACGCCATCTATACAAACGAGTCGGCAACTTGACTATAGTTAGTTGCACAAGTCTGCGACTACGTCAAAGCCCCCTGTCAGCTTTGTCTACACAAGAGTCGTCAGTCGAGCATGCTGAGGATCCATGTTCCTTATGTTCCTTCCCAGTGTGGTGGCTTTGAGAGGGTACAAGGATGTACGTAGAAGATAAAGAAGACTCTTGATGAATAGCCTCCCCCACCATTGTGAAACCTCTTCATTATTCAGGGGTTGAAATAAGTTGAACAATTCCTAAAGAGTCTACATGCTGCAGGCTGAATCACTAGGTCTGCTTCAGCCATGTCTCGCGCTCGGGCTTTCATGGAGTCCAAGTCATTGACGTTGAGCCCCCGGCTACTGGCGGGAGTCTTGTCCTTCAGAACGGTCGTTCGAAGCCGTGGAGTGAGAAGAGACCGATGTGGATGCATGTGTATGTTTGTTTAAAGGATCTGAGCTATAGGTTTTGTGATGTTTCTATGACATTGGTTCATATACCTGGAGTGCAAACTGGCTCAGCTATCCCAAAGTGCGCCCAAGAGAATGCCATGCTCTTGGCCAAGACAAGCCTGCCCGCAGTGCGTCCAGCACACAGAAGCGCTCTGTCCCACACTCGCACAAGGCTTGGGGGGCTGAGAAAACTCGATCCCTCCCTGGCAAAGAATCCGGACCCAAAGAACATTGGAGAAAGGGTGGAGTTTGGATCCGTCCGGACCGACCTCAGGGCGGGTCAACGCCGCCTTCCGTTTCCCCCTGCGAAGGTCGAAGATGGTCGATTGTGTCTTGGGCTGTTTGAATGTCTAGCAAGGCAGAGTTCCTGACCTTCTCCATGGCCTGAAAGCAGCAGGAAAAGGCACCCAAGCCATCCCAATGTTCAAACCCGTGTCCACCAGTTGCCCTCTCCTTCTTGCCGAACAAGGAGCCGAAGCCGGCCCTGAGACACATAGCGTGTTTTACAATCTGAGGCAGCCCAATCATCTTACTACTTATATATATATATATGTTATATGTATTAAGTTTCGTCTTTTCTTTCTTAACATTTCTCAAAAAGCTTGATGGCTCTCCCAAAATCAAACACGGTCAGCGCAAACATCGATTGAGAGAAGATCGCAATAAGTTTATATTTAAAATGGAAATGGCAGGTGTGTGGCCCATGCACCTCCAAAGGCAGCGTCTGTGACGAGTGAGTTGGAGGTCTGCTGTCCAGGAACTTAGAACATCTTCATACATCGTTTCAAGGGATTCACCCAGGAACCGGCCAGCATCAACACCGCCAAATCACACCGTCACAACAAACACCACTCCTGGGAACCTTGGGAACCCTCTGGGACAGAGCCGCGGCCGCCAGGAAGCAGAGCCGCGGCCGCCGGCCGCCACTCCCCGCCCGACACACCGGCCGAGGCGCTCTTTCTTCTTCGCCGGCCTGGAGCTGAGAGACGGTCCGGGCTCAGACCGACGATGACGACGGTCGCTGTTCCGCCGGGTGCGTGTTTTTCACGCCTGCCTGAACCCTCCGTCGTAGCAGAAAAAAGTGACAGAAAAAACAACTGCACATCATCAAAAAAAAGCGTTCATGCCTTGAAAAAGCGTACAAGTACCACTGGAAAGTCAGATGTAGCTTCATTCCACCTTATGTGGTCTTCAAGTCCATTCCCCTGCCACATGCTGGCACCCATCCCATGCACACACAACACACGCTCACACACTACGAAGCGGCAGCCAGCAACCCCTTTCTTTGATCTTCAGAATCAACATAAAAGATATTAAGTAAAAAAACATTTTAAAAAAAAAAACAAAACAATCCGCCACTTTTTACAAATTGCGCCCGGGTTGCGGGAATTCGCGCCCAAGTTGCGGGCACCCTTCTTGGAAAAAGTGTTGTAAAGCACGCCCAGAAGGTTAGAACCAAACCTTTGTGCTTTCAATTGCACATACTAGGAGAGGTCATAATATAGGATTTCCACTGGTTTCCACCCGGTCCATAGGGCCCCCAAAGTCCCACAAGGGTTGATAAGGACACTGGTCAGGAACCAGTAGGCTTTAGAATTTACAACACCAAAAAGCGCTCATATGTCCTGAAAAGTGTGCATACCCTCAATTAACGCTCAAACTTCAAATAAGTGCTCCAAACCATGGTTCGCCAGAAATAAGTGTTACAAAGGATGCTTCAGGTGGTTCAAGGGTGGGGGGGGTAGGCGAGGCCACCGAGCAAGTTCAGCGGCTCCCAAAGCGGTGGAAACCGATGGCAACACTTCTGCGAATCCAAGACATATTCCCCTTCGCCTAGAGTTCGACCGGGCTGAGATGTATCAATATATGTATCATAGAGCTATCAGTACCCAAGGGGCTGAATATTGGTGGGATGTAATCGGATGTAATACTCAATATCATCAAGCCATCTCAAACCTCTTCACCCTTCACATGTTTACTCTCTTCGGGGCCACACCCTTAACCACTTCCAGGGCCACACGGCCCCAGGTCTGAGCCGTTCACCCATGAAACCCATCCGAGGGTACCCTCGCCTCATGGGCTCCGTCTGTGCTCCTCGTTCTTCCAGCTCCACTTGCGTCTGAGTCCAAAACTCCCGGACGCGCTTGAAACGCTTCGTGAGGGCGTCTGGCGCGCAAACGGCTCGGCCGGCTGGCGCGCAGGAACCCTCCCGGGAAAGGAATGCCGGCGGCCCCATCGGACGCATCTATTCATCACGCAGAGCTCCTCTCCAGCCTCCAAGTCGATATCATATACAGTATATTGATTCAAGTTGACGACCAACACACATCCAATTGACACAAATCCTAAACACATGCTGCACATTGAAGGTATACCCACAGATTCTACAACTCTACAACGTCCTCAAGGTAAATGCAGGACGCCTCACCGTTCGTAAAGGAGTACTGCAGCAACCGAGAAGGAACAACATGCCATCCACCAAGATCCTTTTCACCAGTGTCAGATATCCCAAATACACCGAAATACATACAGTAAGCCTGGGTAAACTTTCTGGAACTGGCCATCCACCAAGTCCTGGTTCTTGCCCACTACCACTACCCGTCATTACTCTCCAGTTCTCGCCCACATTAGCACTCATCATCTGCGAGATTCTGCACCAGGAATCATCGAGCGTTCCTAGAGTCCTACCTTCGAACATCTCTAGGATGTGGGTCGGTGTCCCACCAAAAACCTGCTCAAAAGCAAGTCCTTTCGGCTCGTCCAAAGAAATGACCGGAGCGCGCCAGCATGCGCCAGCCACCAGACGGGACGAAACAAACCAACCAGGAGTCGTACCAAGCCGCGGGTGCCGGTTCCGAACGGAAGGAAGTCGGGGTCAGAACATCCGAACATCCACTGGATGGGACGAGGTCTACAACACCCACATCGCGACCGGTGACTCGACCGGTGACTCCTTGGAAACACAAGGCAATTTGGATGGTTTTGGGATGGCAACACACATGCGACGTACTATGCAGTGGGGGTCTGTTTTCACCACCCTCGTAGGGTGATGCTGGTATGTGTCAATCTGCTGCAAAACACACAGGTGACCTGCATTTGGAGTTCCAAACTATATAACATCCCACCTATATAACATCCTTTCAAGAAGCCTTGCATCATAGCTCGGGTGAATGCGTTCGACACACTGGTTGGTGGTCATTTCCTTCCAAAGATGTAAATCATACACATTTATAGACTGATGTTACTGCTGTAGAATTCTGTAGATGCCTTGGAAAGCAACTGTGTCCAAATCCAGTTGCATCACACCGTTCAGAACCACTTGAGAAAAAGGTGCTTTGGCTCAAATTGGTTCTGACTCCCTCAGTTTGTCTGGAAAATAACACAACATTATAACTGTTATATGGGCCTATTACAGTAACTGTTACATTGTTATAGTCAGTGTTCTGACTCCCTCAGTGATATTTTCTTATTAAAAAAAATAAAAAAGCAACACACACACACTGTGTTATAATGGGCCTTGAGGTCACCCATTCTATACGGGAAATCTTGACGTCGCTCTATCACATATGGTATAACGATGTTCCATCGATTTCCACCAGTTCTTGTTGCTTCTTGTTGAGTGGGGTTCCCCCTATGACCCCCCCCCAAATGATTTTGCAGCTTATCTATGTTCTTTTTCCTGGATTACATAGGACCAGCTGGGCTGCTGCTGCTCCTTCTACTGCCCCCACCTCGTGGCGCTTCGCTTGCTGGATCGCGGTCGCGGCTGTTGGCCCGGCTGGGCCGCCGGGAGTTGCCCTGCAGGTTTCGGGTGCACCGGGAGTGCACCGGTGCACCGGTGGGGGGGGGGGCAGAACATCAGGAGCGAACATGGGAAGTGGTACATGGTGTGTTTGGAGTCGAGGAACATCGTAAGGTTCGATGTCCGAGTGTCCTTTCGTTCGCGCACCTAGGGTGGAGGCAAGCTGCTTGGTTGGAGGCCATCGCTAGTATACAGCGGTCTTAGAATGTCTTATACATGTTTGTTGAAGAGGAGAGTAAGGTCCCAGAGCACCCCCCGCCTGGGCCCGAACCTGCTTCCTGTCACCATCCTACGACGTCAGCTACCCGGATGACCCTCAGTCAACAAACATGGAAACTGCTAGAAAACTCAGAAACCTTGGAGAACCCCTTGGTAGAAACTTATTGAATCCAGTGAGAAACCACCTCATGCAATTTCATTAGGATGACGACGATGACGAACACCATGGATGTTCCTTACTTGAACCCCACCTGTATTCCACCCCCAAACGCTTCGCCGGCCTCTGGCTCGTCTCCAGGCAAGCGAATGGACCTTCTGCGCCAGGAAGTCAAAAGGCCAATGGCAACAGCGAGTGGCATCCCTGCTAAGCTAAGCTATGGATAGCGGAAGTGTGCAAGCTTGATATGCAAAGGCTTGACCGTGACCAACTGGCTTCGAGTCAAACACAAAACAACTATACTGGACTATAATGTAAAATCTTACTACATATCCGGCTCCTCGGGTCATGTCGTTTTGCAGGTCACCTTCACCGCTCCACCCCTCGCTCCGCCTGCTGCGCTCCGACATGGGCGCCGAGGCCGCCCGCTCTGCCGCCGGGTCCGGCGACAGCGGCAGCGGCGCCGAGGCCGCGGCGGCCGCGACGGACACCGCCGTGGAGGACGAGGGCGAGAAGGGCTCCAGCGGGACGGCCACCGCCACGGTGGAAGCCTGGCGGGTCTGGAGGCTTCTGGTTCCTGGAATTCCTTCACTTCGGCCAGTTGGAGTTCAGGATGATTCTGTCTTTCATCAGGGTCACCCGCTCCAGTGACGTGATGATGCGACGGGTTCGAGCTGGTTTAACCGTTCGACCGTTCGCCGCATGGGTTTCTTCATGTTCGACCAAACACCTGGGGTTTCGCCAGTCCCAACCAGAAATGGAGGGAACTCCCCAGTCCCATCCATTTCCTGTGTAAAGGATTTCTTGCCATATTGGAACAACCGCTTGTTTCTGGGTGCTGGGGTTTTCCAGGCAGTCGTCACTTTCACAAAACCACTTCTCTAAGGCTTACCAGGTGGGAGTGAGTTCTGGTGAAAAGGGCACTAAGAAGGTCTGCCAATATCCGAGCAGGTCATCTTAGACGAGGGAGGGTCTTCATTTTTCTGTGACTCCTGACCCAAATATGATCATCAATCCCTGGAAGTCCAAAGACTATATTTTGACCAGCTGAAGTAAAGGAAGTTCCCGAAATCAGGTCCCCGTTCGTCAGCCCAGTCTTTTTATAGTCTTTGACTCCCAGGGTATATGTGAATGTATTTCGGGGTGCTGCATGGTTCTTCTTCATCACCTCCCAGGAGCTCACGTGACACCCCGCAGGATCGATGCACGGCGCGGAAGCGCCCGGCCACCGGGCGGCCAGCCGGCCATCCAGTGTTGTCTGGGCAAACCAACGGGCCAATGCTTTCGTCAAGAGAACAGGTCGAAGAACAGGTCAAGCGCAGCTTGATGCTTGATGTATACCATCCGGATGTCTATTAGAATGAAGAAACAGTTGCTTGCTATCAGGGTTTCGAGTGATGAAGCGCTTTTGGGTCTTCCTGGTGGAGGAGGACATCGGCAGGAAGACGGATGAAGGATGTTGGCGAAGGGAAGGTGCAGGAAATCCATTCTCAAATCCAGATTCAGTTGATGAAAACCCGGAGCCTGGAGCCACCCCCGAGCATTTCCAGACCCGAACGGCTTCGCCGCTTCGCCGACGACTTCGCCGACTGCTGGCTTCCCCGCTTCCATCCGCTTCCCGCCTTGCGCACCGTCACGTGCACCGAGGCGGTTCCACCTGAAATATGCATCAAACACATGCACACATGTACCATCCAAATGGATGTCTAATGAGCAGTCTAGGGGAGTTTAAGGGATACCCAGACAGAATGGTCCGGTTTATATACATACAGTAATACTATATTTATAAACGTACAAAAATCAACATGACATAGGATTGGAATGGGGGGTTAGATACGTACCCTATACTGTGGATACCTGCAGGATTTGTTTTAAATATTTGGGTTGGGGCTTCACAGCAACAGTTATTCCGGGGGGGGTTAAACGTCCTGAAATATATGTCTGTAACAAATATTCCAGGATACTTCAACGTCCAACAAACAAGTATTCCATGTATGCCTAGCAGCCAGATAAGGCAATCAATGGTCTATGAAATACTTCAGTGGTATGGGATTCCTGAGGTACTTCTGGAATATTTGGCTATCTGAGAGCCCCAGGGTCAAAAACACAACAACCTTGGCATATCTAGGCATTCAATACTGAAGAAACCTTTTTGTTTAAATTGTGTCAAAAAAGTCTGACCAAACTTAGAATCTCCTTAATTAAATATTCCGGGGTATACCTTTGGCTATATATATTATCCCAAGGGTATCCTCACCTACTTTTTGATCATCGCCAACGATTCCATCATATTCACGATCTCTCATAAACATATTCCAGAAGCAGCTGAAGGGGGGGGTATCGCATATAAAAATAGTCCAACAACAATCCAACAGGTAAGGGTATACCCTGGAATATGTCTTAAGGCACCCCCCATGGATTGGACCGGCAAAATTGGTTGAGAAATACACGAACAAAGGATAAGCCTGGACCCTCCAAGTACCTCACAAAATGGATAAGCACCTACTTTATAGGGTCATGATCGCCTTTTTGTTCCGTTCCTTGGATGGTCCAGGGGAGGGGGTTGGATACGCCCCGTATACCCGAAAAGGTTCTGGGGGATCCGTCGAGCGAAACATGGGGCATCGGCCATGTTTTTCGGTCTGACAGCTAGGTCTAGACCAGGTCTGCAAGCTGCCGATCCGCAGGCGAGCAGATGACGCGACGTTTTCTTTGGAGATCATGTGCATGATCGGATGTGACGCTGAAACTGTGTCCACTTTGTGGACGAACAGTTTAAGAGCATTCTCTTTTATTTACTAAAAAGCCATCAGTCATTGATTAATTGGAATTCTTTCATTTGGTCTACTAGTGCTCATTGCACAAGGTCATTCTCAAGAACGCAGAAATCAATTGTGAACTCGTCGGAGCATGAAAAAGCACCCGACGAGTTGGTTAAAACATCCTATTCCGATCCTGTTAAAACGATACAATACAGCTGTGTATAAGAGTTATATATTTAATACAATATATATTATACAATATATACTTCATGGTACTTCCGAATACACAGTCTGCCCTCCGTTGCACCCCGGTGTTTTCACTTGCTTTCGTGACCCTGTTCCGTCACCGCGCTTCGACCGGCGCGTCGCGCTTCACGCCGTTCCGCCGACCTGCGCTGTCCACGTCGTCGGAGTCTTCGGATTCCGATGCCACGGCGAAGTCCAGGTTCAGGGCTTGTTGAATGCGACTCAGCTCCTGCGGAGACCACCGAACCAACTCACCGGATGCCACGGGCGTTTTGGGCCGCTCCCAAAGCACGGCCATCGCACGGTCCGACTGGGTCCCTCCAAAAATCACCGGGATTTGAGTCAGACTTCAGGGTCTGGACCCTACTTAGGAGGGTCCATGAGCAGGAGAGGCCAAAACTTCGAAAAGTCAGATGGTATCTGATGGTCGGAGAGACCTTTGGACTCTGGCCCGCTTTTTTGCGAGCTCCATTTGTTTGGTACAGCCAAGCTAGACAGTAGATAGAAAGGGGACTGAATCTCGCCAGTGAAAACCACAGCGTGGGAATTCTCGGGGAACGGCTTGTGATGGAACCTTTGAAAGGTTTGATCACGTTTGATCCCAAAACGCGACAAGAACAGGGCCAAAACCCCCATCCAAACATGTCCAAACCTACCACTATAGTGCTTTAAAACCGATGCGACACCGTACCAACCCAACACAGCGCCGCACACGTCCGTCGCCGCTTCGCCTGCGTGTTCCGGGTGCTTCCAAAGGGCCGAACGGTGAGGCGGTGAAAGCGAAGAGCACGGCTCGGGTTCCAAAAGCCCTTGAGAGACGAAGCAAAGAACCAAAAAGCTCAGTTCGAAAAGCACGGCTCGGTCAGAGACGAAGCAAAGATCTGGTTTCGGACGTTCCCTGGTGTTTCTTGTTAGTAGGGTCATGCCAGGAGCGCCCCAGAAACGAAACGAAGTGTCCTTGCTCCGTTCGTAGAAATGCCCCTTGTTCCTAGTAGCTTCTTAGTTACTCTTAGTTTCAGGGACTCTACTTGAGATTCGAGACCAGCTGTCAAGTGGTTCGTTCTCCCTTCTGTCAAGCGTTTTGGCTTCTTTGCTCGTCCACAGTTCTAGAGTCTATAGAGTCTAGAGCACGAGGTGAGGCTGGGTTCCCCATGAATATTGAACAAGTTTTGCAGGCTGCGGGCTCAGCATTCTTGAGCTTCATCGTTGTGATGTGGGAGCTGTAAAAATCAACCACTCGAAATCGAGGAGCAAGATTCATGGGGAACCCAGCCTCACCTCGTGCTCTAGACTCTATAGACTCTAGAACTATGGACGAGCAAAGAAGCCAAAACGCTTGACTCGAATCTCAAGTAGAGTCTCTGAAACAAGATTGTCTGAAAGCGAAATACACGTTGCGAACAAATCATACTTACTCCTGAGCACGAACCATCTTCCAAGCTCTTCCAAATCTGCAAGGGTTGGTAATACAGGAAGATCAACTCAGAAAATGCCAGAAACGCACAATCTTTTCTGGATGAAACAACATGAAACAACCATCAGCACCGTCTTCGTGCCGCATCGCGCCGCCGCATCGCGTCTTCAATCTTGTCTCCTTGATCAGCGTGCGAAAGTTGTGGTTCGCCAGCTTCCGAGAGGCTTTGATCTCCTGAGAAGAGAAGACTGACACGAGACCGCGTTTGTTCTGAGCAGGTCTGGCCATTCTATGAAAGGACCAGATATGAAGCCCGACCTGAGACCAGCTGGCAAAGGAAACATGCGTTTCAGGCTGGTCGCCTCTTTGGGAGGCGAGATTTTGAGAGGCGAGACCAGTCTTGATGCTGGAAGGGCACCAGATTTCGACCCACACTCACTATGATTGACTGAGAATGCAAAGGGGCACGGCTGGCATGCCATGCAAAACGAGCTCATCCATGATTTTCCGTTCGCTGGGGCGATCTTGAGCAAGGTGAATCCTCCATCACACTTACTTGGCGACCGCATCATCCCAGCAAGCGCATCATGCGCATCGGCTGTTCTTCGACACCGGGCCGGGCCCGGGATGGGACCGCCATCAGAGCCACCCGGTGTTCCACCAACGATGGGCCCAGCGGTGCCGAGAGTCGGAGTAGATGTGGTCCAGGTCATGGTCTGCTTCATTCATCAACTGCCTCAGAACAGGAAAGAAACATCAAGAGAACAGGCGACCTCAAAAGCAGGCAACAGGCCGCGACAAAATCGGTGAGACCTTGTTCACTATACTCATTTTACTGCATCTATACTATTGTAAGCTCAACAAACACTGAGTCCAGAAAAGCTCTTTGAGGATGCAAATCAGTCCAAGGCATGAAAAGAACCCCAACACCAAAAGGTCCCCTGGGCTTTTTCAGAGTCCGTCATCCTCTGTGTCTCGAAAATTGCCACCCAGCATCTATCATTTAGAGACACATTTATAGGCAATATATGGTGGATTGAGAGTAGGTGGTTTATATGGACCCCCATCTAAAGGACATCTTGGGGTCTGTGCCATCTACTCTGAAACCATTGTATTAGGCTCTTCTCTGCAGCCCAACAACAAAAAGAATCACACCTTGTTATGGTTGCTTGCCAACCTACAAACAACCGACAGCAAGCATCATGCGCATGAATTGCGCCTTGAAAACATCCGTCATTCTCGCTGTAGGTTGTCAACCTTCAGACTAAAAGGCATCATGAATCATGTCGCATTCTGACCTGAAAACATTTAAAAGGCATTCTCGCAGTACAGTGGCCAACATATATAGCCAATAAAGCAGGCATGAATACCTGCAAACATCAAACATCCATCATTCTCCCGGTAGGTTGGCAACCTACAACAAAGCAGGCATCAACATTGCAAATTCCAACCTGCGCGCATGGATGCGCACCGCCAATAGATTGGGCTATTCAATTCCGATCTGCAGTCGTATAGATCATTCTCATTCTCACCTGCAAATATGTCCATCGTTCTCCTAGCAGGATTGCCAAGCTACAACCAATGCCTGACCTGTGAACATCAGCATCCACCGCAACATGCGCGGGCACCGCTTCCACTCTCTCCCTGTGATCACCGCGGAACCGCCGCCACAACCCGCCCGGTTTGCAGGTCCGCCCATGTGCGCACCCTGGATGTTCTTTTCGACTCACGCGAAGCAAGGAATTCAGAGCGAACAAGATAAGGGGTTTTCAGATGTTCTCCAAGTCACTGTTGCATTTGAACCATCTCATTCTTCGTCAGGAATTGCTGCGAACTCGGGGGAATCCGAAGGACGCATGATTCTCCGCATGGCTCAAACGAGTGCGCATGAGCGCGGACAGAAAGTGGTTTTCGGCTGGGTCCTCCTTCATCCCAAAAACCCAAGTGTTGGGGCACTACACGCGGGAAGAGATCCACATGGAACCTGATAGCATGTATCGCCTTTGAAAGATGACTTTCCTCTACCACCCAACGTGTTTGTGAAACCCTCTCCGCGAGGCTGGGAACTCCGAAGGGGTGTTCTTGCGTCCTCCTGGTGTTGGGTCCATGGGTTCTGAAAGCGCGGCTGGGGGATGGTTGACCGTCGGTTCGATCTGTTTCGATTGTATTATATTCTCTGCGTGTTTTGAGCGATAATTACTCCAGTATGTATGCTGGAAACAATGGATGTATGCTCTACTGTGGCCATCAAGTGTGGCCTTCAACCAACAGGATCCGTTATGAAGTGAAATGTCAAGCTGGTTGGTGGTGTCATTGGGTTCAATCCGCAATCATCCCAAGCAACGGTTGAACATAGAAATATCATGACGATTTCTGAAACCACCACCCCGCAAGGTGGCCTTCATAAAAGAAACAATCAAGTAATGTCTCGGCCACCAAAAAGAAGAAGTTCTCAAAATCTCGTCTTGGATCTTGTCTTCGATCTCTTATCGGCCCTGCCAAAAGAAGACGAAAACAAACGTTGACACGTCGTGACTGTTGGCCGATTTTTCGGAGCGGTTAAAAAAGAAAACTCACCCACCCACCCAATCACGGCATTTATTTAGCACATCACGCCAACCTCCACGCTCCGCGTCCAAGGCTCTCTGAGCGCTCCAGTCTCCAACTCCTTGGACTCATGCTCACCACTGGGCTCTCCGCCTGAGGCTCTTTCTCCAGCGCCAGCTGCACCGAGCGCTCCTGGACAGGGGGGGGTGGGGCGGAAGGTGTTGGAGGTTCCGTTCATTTGGAAGAAGATGGAAGAAGAATTCCGTCAAAACCTGCGCCAAACTTAAGGGCTCCAAGTGGGACCTGACCATGGCGAAAAACTGGGGTTCCACCTCAAGGGTAGGGATCTGACGCATGATCTACTGAGTGCCCTGACTCGTTTTGTGGGAATTGATGGCAAGGATCTGTTGTGTTGTTGAAAAAAGAACTCCAGGACAACCTTTGCGTTGGACTGTTGGACCTTTGGATAGGAATTCACTTTGACTCCATTCCAAACTCTCGACTCTCAACAAAAACTCTCCTTCCGCCATGAACCATGAACCTCCACATTCGGCCTCTTCAAACACTCCATCCATGGCCTGCCGTCTTCCACTCCTGGACCTATTGTTTCAAAAAAGAAGAACTTTCTTCGGTGCACCGAAACCCTTACGGAACCGAAACCGTCGTTCCGTTCCCCGCGGAACAGACACACTCTCCGACCGTGCCGAGAGGCAATCAAATCGAGCTTCTCCTGGGGCGTTGACGGCGCGTGCGACGCAGCGCTTGTTTCGGTGACCGGCACCGCGCTGGCGCCAACAGCGCCGAGCCGAAGAGAAGATGCCAACAACGAGATGAGGATCCCAGGAGTGGAAAAAAACATGGCAGATCATCGCACAGTTCAAGGACATTGTCACATACACTGACATCATATGTGACCAGATGTGACCTTGTCAGAACGGACCATACTTCACATGACTGCGATTGCTTGGCCCCTCCGTTTGGAATGGCCTCTGCTGAATTGGCACTCCCTCCTAGACACCCCGGAGTGGTTTCTTTCGGCATCAGGGAAAGAGCCAAGTCCCAGCAAAGACCATCCTATCTGCTGGCTCCCTACAAACAGACAAACAAACCGACCAACAAACAAACAGAACGAACTAACTAACTAACTAACTGACTGACTAACTAACTAACTAACGTACTAACTTACTAACATACTAACTTAACTAACTAACTAAGTAACTACATTAAACTACACTAAACTACACTAAACTACACTAAGCTACACTAAGCTACACTAAACTGCACTAAACTGCACTAAACTTAACTAACTAACTAACTAAACTAACTAAACTAACGAACTAACTAAAGTATAACTAATTAACTAACTCACCAACCAACTACCCAACTAACTAACTAACTAACAAAACTGAACTAAACTAAACTAAACTAAACTAACTAAACTGACTAAGCTAAACTAAACTAAACTAACTAACTAGCTAACTAACTTACTTACTTAAAACGAATAAACTAACCTAAACTGAACTAACTTACTAACTGATTAACATTGTTTAACTACCTACCTAACCAACTTCCTAAATAACTAACTAACCAACTAACTAACCAACCAACTAACTAACTAACAAAACTGAACTAAACTTAAGTAAACTAAACTAATCTTAACAAAACTTAACTTAACTAAACTTAGCTAAACTAACTAAACTTAACTACACTTAAATAACCTTAACTAACTAACTTACTTACTTAACAAACTAATTAACTAAACTAAACTAAACTAAACTAACTAAACTAACTAACTGACTGACTGACTAACTAACTAACGAACGAACCATCTAACAACCAAAGAACCACACAAACAACCAAGCAATCAAACAACCATCCAACCACAAACAAACAAACAAACAACAAAAACAAAAAACAACCAACGCCAGCCAGCCAGCCAGCCAGCCATCCAGCCAGCCAGTACACCAACCGCCACACCAACCAACACACCACCAACATACCAACCACCACACCAACCAACACACCAACCACCACACCAACCACCACACCCACCACCACACCCACCACCACCACCACCACCACCAACAACAACAACAACAACACTCCCATCCACCTCCAACGGTTCCGTCCCCGAACTCTTCGACTGCCACGGCGCCGAGGACTGCGCCATTTGCATCTCCAAGCGCTGGAGACCCTCCAAACCGGCGCAGCGTTCGTCCTGAAACGGCTGGACACGCAACGCTGGTGGAACTCGGGTTTTTCACGACGGAGTCGAACCCGGAGCGACTGGGAGGAGATGGAGAGTCGTCCCAGTGATGACAGCCACTCAGGTGGATTTGGGGAGCAAGTAGGATGGCTGGGAGCAAGGACGTTTTCCTGCTCATGTGGGGTTTTTATTTGGGTGTACCGGCGGATCCTCATGTCCCTCCAGGGCCGGTGAAACTGGAGCGCTTCAACCCATCTGTCGCGAGCCGATGCCGGCTGACCAGCCGGAAGACTTATAAGCAAAGCACCTGTCGCCGTTTCAGGGCCTGGTGACAAACTGCGCCCAAGTCGCCAGCTTTTCCAAGAGCACCAGCATGTTCTTGATCTGTTCATCGCGCCGTCGGACCAGCTGTCGATTGGCCTGTCTCCGAAGCTACGCTGTTTGGTGACCCCGGAGGCCCGCGACAGGCAGCGGAGAGCTCAAGGCTCAATACGTAGTCAAATTCTCTATCGAATGACCGACATGTCATGGCAAGATGCTCGAAGCAAAGCAGCTCTTTGCATGACCTTCAGAACTTCATGTCCAAAGGCTGCTGCATGGTCTACACCGCCATCTTTAGGGCTGCAGGCTGGGGCATAATGCGGTTCGGTTCAACGTTAAAAAAGTACTCTCCCGGTATGCATACAGAACTCTTGCATGCTCTGGCTAGAATCGGCTCGGCTAGAATGGCTAGAATTTGAAGTACATGAGATCTTCCTACCTTTCGTGACATGATGTCAGAGAATCAACTGGACCATCCGCCTCGATCTGCCCACCGTCATGCGCGAGGCCTGCAGGCCACGACGTGTGCCACAGACTGTGGTCAATGGTATAACCAAATAGATACGACTGCACCGCATGGTCAACAGATAGACTGGCAAGAATCGATCAAAACCCGGACAACACCTACTAATGTCTTCAAACCAACTACCATCCTGCTTTTGATCCTGCTTTCCAGAAAGAAGAAACAAAACACACCCTGCGTTCGCATCTGCGTTCGCATCTGCGTTTCTGATTCTCCAGATCGATCCATAGCCTTCGATCTGTGGCATCCCCAGCCCATCCGGAACCCATCCGGAGTCATAGGCGATGACTGCGTAAACCCATCATACCATACTACCATAGGGAATAGGGATATAATATGTGTACTACCATGGGTATACCATATACACTACCATGGTATGCGTATACACTACCCTTCATTCTAGTGGAATTCTGATAGGAATGTCCATGGGAATATACGTGTGCAAAAGAGCACACACACACAGCTCTTCATAGCTGGTTTCAGCGTGCACGCAGTCAACATCAACACTCACACCTCCCTCCAAAGAAAAACATATACAACCTCCAAACCTCCCCCTGGATTCGCTCTGTGTCCATTCGCTAAGGATCTCACTGCACTCACTCACCTAGCTGACTGGCCATGTTCACCCAAACAAGCGTTAGAAGCTCCTCCACGCCACACACTCCCAAGAATCACACTCCCACCACCCCTAGACATCCCGATCCTGCCACCCTCCGATCGGTACGGGTGAGCAGGGAGACAGTGTTAATGTAGATTTATGTAGGGTTTAGGGTTTAGGGTTGGAGACTGTTAGCTGGTTTGAAGGGTCCAGGAGGAGACAGATCCTCAAGTTCGGTATCCTTTTTGGATCACCGGCCTTTTGCGCACACCCGCTGCTACCGTCGGAGGGCGGAGCCGACGATAGAAGCGCCTGCGAAGTAGTTCCGCTTGGGGCTCTCGCTGCGAGGCCTCCAGCTTTGCGTCTGGGCCTTGAAGATGGAGTCCAACTTCTCTTCCGCCTTCCTTGGGAAGGACATGGAAAAAGGAACACTCGACTGAAATCATCATGGAAGCGGAAAAGCACAGTGTTTGTAGGAACATAGTCATCCATGTTCTTGTTATGCCATGTTACGCTTCCGTGATTGTTCCAGGGAGTGTGGCTGCATTCGTGTAGCAACTCGGAAGCCATGTTGATTTGGGACTCGGAAGCCATGTTGAGTAGAGGGGGCTCATGTCTTTATAAATGGGTCCAATGGACAGGAAGGGGGGGTCGGTGGAGGTTGAGTCTGGATGTTGGCTCCAAAAAAATATTCGTGATGGGAATCTATAGATCTGCAGCAAGTGGTCCTCTTTATCATTCTCAACCGGGCAGCGGGTGAGAAGAGGCACCAAAAGGCGGCGGGTGAAGCGAACAAAGAGCACTGCCAGAAATATTAAATTGGTCAAAACTAAGACTTACTACGACTATTCAACTAGACTATGACAGTAAAGACAGTTTTGAATAGCATCAATACTTAGACTGTCAATGTTAACTACATCAAAATCTGAAAAATAATGTCGGCGCTGTAATTAGACTTAAAGGCTGCGAGAGGTGCGGGAGAGTGGATGAGAGTCTCACATAGTCTTACCACGTTCCCCAAAACAACGTGCGGAGCTCAGAATCCTCAGAAATTGGGCTTTGCTTGAAGAATCACAGAATCTTCTACCTGGTACCTCCAAATCAGATTCACCGTTTTCGTGCGGCCACGTTTCTGCTGGTGGTGTTCGATTGCCTCCACCACCTCCGCGTTTCGGTTTCTCAAAGTCAGTGCAGACTGAAACGGAGAACGGATAATGTTTTGGAATGCGAATCATCGGATGCTCTTGCCGTATACTAAAACTTGAGCTTCCGAGAACTCTTCCCCACCTTCTGGTAGTCACTTGGGGATTCAAACCGGTGTTCTGGCCAACTTCGAGTCAGAAGTCACCTCCATGACCACTTGAGAAAACTGCTTCAAGGATGATGTTCTTACTCTTATTCTCACCTGGGTGAGGTCCCGGGGTGTTCATTATAGGTCTCTCCCGGGGTGTTCATTATAGGTCTCACCTGGGTGAGGTCGCACCAAATACCTGCGAAATCAGGGTCAATACCTGCGTGGTTTCGGACTTTGGGAGAGCAGAATCGGCCAAAGTTGGGAGGAGTTGAACTTCTTCAGGAGCAGTCTCCCAGAAAGCCAGGAACACAACAAACAGCTTATATATATAATATATAAACACATTTATAATATACTGTATGCATCTGTATGCATCTGTATGCCCCAGGCTCGGTTCGGGGGGATTCACCCAGTTCGGAACATCATCCCTAATCCGATCCGCACAACCACGACGTAGTTGAACGTTCCAAACCTATACCCTCTATTGGATGAGAGATGCATCCACCGGTGCATCCACCGGTGGGGTGCTCCCAAAAAGCCCCAGAATGGGGGCTCCATGCAGTTGGCGAACGAACATGACTGTCTTTGACAGTATCTGTATCTCAACCGCTCAGCATCGACGGACTGATTCTACACACCAAGTACATCAACAAACATACTTGCTGACCCAAGGATTACTTATTACTTGTCCTGTTCAGAAAAATCCTTTCACACCATTCTACAGCAGAACTTCAGCAGAACCACATGCTTTCCAAGGGTTTTCTCCTCTTTCGTCTCCCCTCCACAGACCGGGTCCCAGGTCGAGTCCCGCCTGATGCTCGAGGTGGGCACTCAGCTTCTGAAGCTCACTTTGGAAATTCGTCAAAAGCTGGCTGCTCACCTACCCGGCGCCCACTGTGTTTCAGAGGTTTTTTGGCGTGTGACCTTCTTGTCATAGGACCCAGAACACCTGGGGTACCTCGGGTAACCCGTCACCTGGGGTACCTATATGGGATAGTCGAACTGTCGGATTCTTTCACCGTTGTCGGGTACTGGGGTACCTTTGTTTCGGGTACCCACGGTACTGGGGTACCTATATATATGAACCGTTCTTCAACCTTTCTTGGTGCCTGAATGATCGCGAAGACGACGGAGATCGATCCGGAGAACGACCTATGTGAAAGCGTCGACGGGCCGGGAGGCTGTTTCACCGAAGATGCTGCTTCGGAGGCAAACACTCTGGGGCGGGAGGGCCTGGTCTGAGTTCTTCCACCATTTCAAGAACGTATAGTAACTCTAGGATGCTAGGACCTAGGATGTCAGATTTGTATGGTCCTCAATCTTCTCCAACAAACAACCAAGCTCCAGCCGACTCTAGCCCCACCAACCCAGGTCCACTCGCACGTTGCGTGAACCACAGCAACAGCCATTTGGCGTCCGGAAAACCACACACGCATCTCAGAATCTCTAAAGACAACTTTGGTCTTTCGGTAGGACCTCTATGGCCCTTTTTTTGAGGCTGGTAGCTACAACACCTTCAGCTCCCTAATCGCCTGGAGCTCTTTTGTCGCTTCATGGACGCTGGAGAGGACTCCGGACGTGGGAAAGCCCTTGGCCTCTGCTCAAGAGCTTTGAAGAGATGGGCTGCTCCCCCTGATGTTACCCCTGGGGTCTGGCTCGTTTCAGAGGTGCCATGTGCCCCGGCAAGACCAGCAATGGCCGCCGCTGGGGCAAACTCCTTGCCCCCGTCGCCGGAACAGGCGGCTCTGGCGGCGGCCCTCCGTCTGGCGCCACCTCCGCAGCCACGGCGTCGGGCGCGTCCTCCGCAGCCGCCGCGTCGTCCGCGTCCGTGGGCACGGCGCCGTCCGTCGCGCGGCTCCGGAGCGGGTCTGGATCTGGGACGTCCAGGGGCAGCATCCGGCGCAGAACTCCTTCCAGACATGAAATGACTGAATTCCGTTGAGAGGAACAGAAGGAAGCTTTGGGATGCTTTGGGTGGAAAGATGCGCTGGTAGGTGAAACCCTGGCCACCCAAAAAGAGCATCCCTGGATAAACCCTTTGGTGTACTTTGCCAAATTTTTGGAATGTGAAGTCTAAGGGAGTTCACACATAGAAGTGTGGCTCAATCAAGAACTATCGGAAACTATCGAATTTGAAGGGATCCTGCTTCTATACAATATTTCTATACGAACTGGAATGCCTGCTTCCCTCATGGGCATTGGCAGGGCCATGGAAGGCAACCGTCCCCCGATGGTCCAAAAAACCTCCACTTCCATGGTCCTCGTGGTCCTCGTCCCATGGTCCTCGTGGTCCTTCTGATCCTCGTGCTTTGCCTTCTTCAGCTGGTCCTTGTCCCTTTCCATCGTCAAGCTTCAGGCGAAAGCGTGGGCATGTGGGCCTCTCCACTCGAGACAGCGCAAGAACTCCATTCGGCTCCAAGGCAATGCGTTGACCCTTTCCCACCAGCTGGTCATTCCAAAAGGTGCCGTTCCGACTGAGGTCCTCCAATTCGTAGCGCCCGGAGCCCAGGCTGAAGAGAATGCAATGCTGTCCACTGACGGCTTCATCGGCACAAACAATGGAAGAGTTCGAGCTGCGCCCTATGGTCGTTCGACCCAGTTCTGGAAGTTCTACAGCCGCGCTGGCCGCGCTCAGTGGTCGCACCGAGTCTTGCGAACAAGGCACAAGGAAGCCGCGCATCGCTTGAGCAAGACGCGTGCCAATGGAATGGAGATCTCACAGATCGACATATCTAGAATCGTCAAGAATCTATATAGGTTCGCCTAGAGGCCATCGCTATTAAGTTGGAGGCCATCGCTATTAGGATGGAGGCCATCGCTAGTAGGTTGAAGGCCATCGCTATTAGATCGCTAGTAGGGTGGAGGATCATCGCTAGTAGCTTGGAGGCCATCGCTATTAGGTTGGAGGCCATTGCATGTCTTTAAGGGCACCATGAGTCTCCAGGATTCTCCAGGTCTGTTTTGGTGTCAGAAGAATCGGCAGAATCCCCCTGAAACCTTCCAAAAGCAAACAACCAACAGGGCCTTCGGAAGGGTCTTCCAGATTCGGGACCTGCATGGTATCTTCGCTCGTTTTACCAAGACAACCCAGTGACTCCAGGGTATAACTAAAAAGGATCGTCTTGGACCCCAGTGCATCCCAATTACCACTATATAAGTTTATATCAGGAACCAGGGATTTGTTCGGTCTATGGTTTTCGTCTTTGGAACCACTAGGACTCCCAGCGACATCGTGGTTTGCCATGGTTTGCCTGGATGCCCTGGGGGACTAATCAAAATCGTCTTGCACTTCCAGGGTATCATTCATAGACTTGCATTGACCCGGTGTCAACATGTGTCAACCACCCCCCAGGATCCCCAAGGTATTTCAATCTGCCCGTCCCATTTGGAGTCTCTGGACAAGATCTGCTTCCGGACGCTTCCGTGCCACGAGGTCCCCATGTGCTCATCGCCAAGTCACATATTCCAGGCTCTGTTGACAGAGCTCCATCGCTTCCACTTGTGCAGCATCCTTTCCACGCTGGAAAGCCTCCCGCATCTTCCAGCGCACATACCGGTCATCCCAAAGAAGTCCAAGACCAATTTTAAAGATTGTCATTCAGGTGATCTTTAAAGTCCAATCACATGTCTTTTTGAAATCACTTGTCTTTTCCTTGTCATTTAGGTGATCCGAACAAGGAAAATGCATTTCATTGCCCCCCTGTGATCATGGTCCACACCCATGCGAGAACGACGTCGCACACCCCATGCGCGATGAGTCGGACCTCGGACCCGGACCCGTTTCGGTCGGCATCGACGCGTCGGATTCCGGCGGAGACTGTCCTGTTGGTCGTTCCAGCGTCCCGACTCAGGGGCCCCTGGAGTGGTTCAGGGGTGTCGAGAGAGCCCTTTTTTTTCGAGGTGAAGGGGTGTCCATGAACCACCGCCCTTGTGGGTCCTGGTACACTCCGACTGATGTTCCATGAGAAGTGCTTTCTCCACCCTCAGAACAGCGAGGAACATCGTCCGCCCTCTGCTTCCACCTCCATGGAACGTGAGTCGAAGGGTCGGGAGGAAAAAGCCAAAAAACACAAACATGTATCTGATAGGCCATATTATTTGCTTATACCCAAACATCTACCCCATTTATGATCACACAGAATGTATTAACACTATATTCCATACATGGATGCTCTGGGTGCCACAATCGCTTCCCCCAGCCTGCACGTTGGCGCTCCGCGGCCGCGAGCCGGCCGTCTGCGGCCGCGCCCGCGCGCCCGAGCTGGGGCGCGCCATGCGCGCCGCGGTGACCGGTGTCGAACGTGTTGGGTGACGGGCGTCGAACGTGGTTTGACATGATTCACGGCTTTTTTGATGCAAAATGGAGGTCACTGACTGAGTTTCAAGGTCATCTTTTGAGCGTCGTGTTGATGTAGCATGATGTACCAACCAAGCTGGTTGACATGATTGCTCTACAAAGTCTATGGATCTCCTCCAAAGACCTGCCGTCGCGGTAACTTCAATTGGCAGCTGTCACCTCTTGTATAGCATGTGCCGCTGAGAATCACCTCTCTCGAGGTGAGGCGCTGAGCGGCTAAAGGCTTCGGTGAAGAAAACATGACCCAAACGCTCCATACTCCATACTCCTAAAACTGTGTCCGGCGATTCGGTGTGTCGAAAAATGGAAGGGAGATTCGCTCTGATCTCGCCCCACCCGCGCTCTGATTCGGTGTGTTCACCACCCGAACCGTCCAAGTCGAACCGTCGGAGCGATCCAGGGAACTGGCTCTCTGTCTCAGTCGACAGCCACTGGGCACGTGAAGGACTTAGCTGAGCGAGCTGAGGGAAGAAAGCACAGACGGTGCTGTCCTTTCAAGAAACCAATGGACCATACCTTTACACTTTATATAGATCTTCTATAGATCTTCCAGCTAATGGAGAATTTCTGCCTTTTCACTTTTCATCCATAAAATCAGCCAAAAGGCAGAAATTCTGCACACAGTAGTTGGAAGATCTAGGTATGAGTCTCAATACACTTCGAATGGCCCACAGCTTAGCTGCTAGCTCGGCTCCAAAACGAGGATTCTCTCGCTTTTGAAAACCGCACCCGACTCGTTCTCCACCTCCACCGCGGGCGAAACGACGCGGAGGCCCACCACCGCCGTCGGCTCCGCACCTGCCTGCCCAAGGCCCCAAGTGCAGGTCACGTTCCGCCCACCGCGGCTCCGTTCCAACTCCTGCGGCGCTTGCGGGCGTCGTCCGCGGTGCTTCGGAGTCGTCCGCAGCGGTGCGCTTCGACTCCGACAACGGCTCCGAGGCGTTTCGTTCTTCGGTGCCACCGAGTCCGAGCGGTTTCGGGGGCCGAAAACATGGTTTCAAGGGTTGAGAAGAGGAAGATGATGGATACATCACCTCATGAGGGCAGTGATGTGGAAATCATTTAATCAATTGGATCATCTCATCTTGGATGATCTCATCCTAGAAGCATCTCACATCCTCTCACTACTTTTGTGTTTATTCCAAGAATCTCACCCTACAAGACCCAGTAAAATCTGATCCTTTCCTCATTGAGTAGGGTTTCTATATGGTCAAACGAGGTCGGTCTTGACCTGTAGTAGGGTCTTGACTTTGAAAGGTGCCACCGACGTCGAACCCTTCAGCCGCGGAAAGGGGCCTGAATGATCTGTTCTCGTAGCTCCAGCAACAGATTGAAGAGTTGATGTCTGCAGTAGACCACGAAGTCCTGTTCCACCTGCCCCAAAGCCCCAGACGGAGAAGAAGCCTCTCGCTCCAGCTTGGGATGAATTAAGTTGACCCTATATATCTGTACCATACGGTTTATATTAATATTGTGGTGAGCATCTTTCTATTACGCAACCGGAAAAGTGGCAGTGTCAGTCACCGATAATCCGAAAGAACGTCGGACTGTTGAGCATACCGTGCCGTCTTCAAGTGGTTTTCTTTCTTTTTCCCCAGCAGAAGTGAAGAGTATAGGCAAGTGCAATGATGTGGCATGGGTGTTGCCCTTCATCTCAGGCATGATGCCCTTCCTTCACCTTCTCATCGCCGTACTTGAGTACTTTTCAATCTTCCTTCAAACGTTGCCCTTTTGGAATCTTCCGTCAGCTGCCAGACGCGTCGTCACCTCACCTCGTTCGGCAAGTGTAGCGGCACGTCCTGTTTTGATGAAACAAACAGCTGTTGTGAAGTGCAGAGAAGAACCTGCCTCACCTGATGGAAGCTGGGCTTCATGAAGACTTGTTGTTACAGTAAGAAACCCTGTACCGCCTGGACAGGGGTCGCTCCACAACCCGTAGCGGCCTCTGGTTTCTGGCATCATGCACTAGTGCGTGTGGGATGCTAGTTGATCACCTTCACTGGATCAGGATATACCCCAAAGTGTGTGGAGGTGGAGGCTGGAGAGGGCAGCTCATGATATATATATGACCTCAGTGGATGTGTTCCTTCGGAAATCGAGCTTGTTCCTATTGTGAACCTTCAGCCCTGCACGGTACTTCAACCCTCACTCTTTTGCCGCTGCAACGTTGGCATTGGCCGCGGAGTCACATTGAAATCGCATTCAGGACCTGTCGGAGGCACCGGTTTTGAGGCAGGCTGCAAATGCTGATTCCAAAGTATCAATCCAAAGTACAATGGGAGCAGTAATGAGCAGTTTCAGCGAAGGATTCGGATCTAACAACCAGGCTGTTTGAGCCAAGGTACTCGATGAAGCGATCGAAGGGTCAACAGCAGGCTCGCTGCGTAAGGATGAATTGTCCTGAGGCGCAAGGGACAGGATGTGACAAGGTACTGGTATACCTGGTGTCTCAAGTATACAAGTACCTTAGAACATGTCCTATGTCACATGTCATATGTGCTTTTATGTGTCATATGTCATATGTGCTTTGTTGTGCTTTTATAGGGTCATGTCCTTTCTGTGAACTGTGGCCGAAAGAAAAACACAGCCTACACTCGTACTATGCGGTACTATGCGTCATGCGAGCGTCATGCGAGACGTGCTGGCTGCGTGCGAATCACATGGCCCCGGTCCGGGCCCGCTGAACACACACGGCTCGACCGATAGAACCGATCAACGACTTGAGGACCCATTGTCCAAGACCCATCAAAACATCAAAACGATCAAACAACCGTCAGGTCAGGTGGGCGTTTCTCAGCTGGGTAATGTTTATAATGCAGAAGTCCAGTTCGACTTTTTTGGGCACCGCCCAAGTCAAGGATATTCCTGAACTCGGGTCATCCAAAGACCAGTTTAAAAATAGTCTTTGACTTTCAGGGTTTAGTTGCAGGATTTGGTTCGGAATGGTTCGGAGATCCACGACAGAATCATGGGGGCAATGCCTTTAGCTGGGATACGGCCAAAAGCTATCACCCTCCCATGAGATTGAATTGAATGGATCTGATCTGTGGAAGAAATACCTCTCATACAGTTCCTTGCAATGTGGCCCATGGAATTCACCCTCCCTCGGACGGCATTCGGATGCATTTGGACATCGACACCAGGGTCCCAGGCGGCAACCGACCTGCGGTGCTGCCAAGCTCAAGAGCTGGTGCCGCCGGTGGCTTCGGTGGCCCAAACACACACCCGTGTGTTTCGACTCGCTGGATGCATTGATGCCGTCGCATTCAGATCACAAATGATTTCCAGATTCCATGCTGGAGAAGAACTTCACTAGATGTTCTTGTGCTATATATGACTTGATCCAAGCTTTTAAACATCTAACACTTCTTCCACCATCAAACCCATCCGATCCATCCCCTCCATCCATCCTGCTTTCCAAGCCGCGGCGACACGCTCGTCGTCCACGGCGTCCAGGCCTCCAGCGTCCACAGCGGGCAGCCGAGCCACCGGGGTGTCCTTGGTCACTCCAAAAGGCGCTGGTCTGGTGGCTTTGGATAGGCGTTTCTGGTTTGTGTAGGGGTTGAGGGGTCTCAAGGTTCCACAGGCTTCCGGACAGTTCCGGGCTCCGCCCTTTGTTTTCGCACATCATGAGAAGGAGCACTTGCTAAGAAAGGTGTCAGCAAACCTGCTAAGAAGGTCCGTTTGAAGGACAGCGTATGTACATTTGCGTGCGTGGATTGTTTTGATACAGAAACAGAGACGGCAAAAGAACTCTAGAAGTTCTGCTACCGACCACTAGATACCCCTGTATAGCGGAACGTTTAGTTTGCAATCACAGGACTTCACGCCCTCAAAGCCCTCGAAAGCCAAGGGCCAGAATTCTTTGCGTTCAGCAGGCACAAGGTTGCTGATCAAAGGGTGCCAAACTCGGAAGGAGAATAGACCTGTCTACTCATTGGCAGGTGATATTTCATGATATTCCTATCGAAACGCACGCACACAGACACAATTGAATTTCACATCATCTATCATCACTTTGACCAATTTGGACCCTCTAAACCCAAAGGCGATGTCTATGCGCAATCAAAGCCTCAGTCGTCCTTCAGGCTTGTGGGCGTCCACACGCGTCGGGCGTCGTCGCGGCCGGTCGTCGCGTCGCGGCCGGCGTCTCGGGTTGACGCGAGAAGGCCTGGATGACGGGTGCCAGGGTTGCCAGGGTTGGCATACGCTTTCATCCAAAATACACATCACCCGCATCACCAGGAGAGAGATCTACACTCCCTGGAACTAACATGGAAGTGGAGAATTGAGAATGGCCCCTTGGAAGACCATGAAATCCATTACAAACATGTTAGTTCCAGGAGAGAGATCTATACAGCTTAAAGCTTCAAATCGCTCCAAAGAAACGGTCCAGGACTGTCCAGGACGATTCGCACCGGGTCGAGGCGCGTGGTGGACTCCAAAGTGCTCTTCGCTTGGTGCCTGAGAGCAGTCACCGCGCCAAACACGCACTGAACTCACCCTCCTGGTGCTTGGGATGGCTGAGGATGGGCAGCTGGGTAGTAGAACACGCAGAAAGAACACGCATGTGTTGACGGGAACATCTGTAGAGTCCAATGCAAAAGCCGGGATAGTACTCTGAATTCCGGGTTTGCAATTCTGATCTGAACCCTCTGAGTCTTTACCAAACTCTTTTCATGCAAATAAAGTATATAAATCCCGGGGCAACTACGTGGTTTAGGAAGGGAGCATGACAATCCATAAACATCTATCGAATAGCCATCAAAAAGTTTGTAATGCCAACGGGTTAACATAGATCAACTCTATGGGATGCATGTTGATGTCTCTAGATTGACCCTACGATCCCACGATTGCAAACAACCCCTAAATGACATCTCTTTGCTAACCTCTTGCACGTACAACTGCACCCAGTATATCTTCCAAAAAATCAAGATTGCCAGAGTGCAAGTTGCATCAAGTTGCCCATTTTCCTTTGAAGTTCCAGGTGTTTCATGCTTTTCTGCCGTTTCACTTCCGTGCCCTGGCCCCATGCCTCTCAGCCATTTGCCCCAAAAACCGCTGTCCTTCAAACACCACTGGTCTCCGCCGAGAGACCAAGCCCTCAAGGGAGCCATTGCTCGGTGGCACAGCTCGTGGCTGAGACCCAGCTCCTGAACGGCGCCCGCCAGGTTTCACACACTGGGCACCGGAAGAGTAGGAGAGGGAGATGGTGGGATTGTCCCTTCTTTGGCGCAGGAACACGCAGCAGGGGAACGTGTGTGAGTTGGTTGGGAAACATCTGAGAACCAGGACCATCCCGACAGGTGGTCTTTGGAACACCCCTGAACCACTAAGAGGCTATGTACAAACACCTCTTGGTGTCGCTCCTGGTCTAGACAGTCCTGGACGCCTTTCTGAACAACTGCGGAGATGTGGACATCGAAAAAAAGGTGGGTCAAGCGAGACTCTCAGTCGCCGCACTGGCAACGAGTATCAACCGAGACATTCTACAAGGTCCATAAGGTCTACAACATGGACCTACAACATCGCATGCCTGAGGGGTGGTCAAGCGATTGACCACCACCCCTCAGCCCAGAGGACGCGGAGGTGCGTTCAACCATGAGCCAAGGACAGACACCCCAAAGTCTGAAGTATTTCAACCTGCAGGACCTGCTGAGGCGCTTGTCCCATCCTTTGGATCTGCCAGAAAAACAGAGGTTGATTTCGAATCTGGGAGATTCCAATGCGATGGTGTTTTCACAATGCGATGGTGGAGAACAATGAACTTCAGGAACACGGACATTCTCACGTTGGCCGTGAGTACCCCATCTGAGTAGTCTGGACATGACATGACCACTAATATGATAGAAGTGATCTATACCCGCAGATAGACAGCTCAGAACCTGCCTGAAACTAAACCAATAGCATTGGAAGACCAATATTTTTGTGCAGCTTCATATATAGTAGTTGTTGCCGATGTATTTGCTAAAGAAATGATATGTTCTGACTAATCTGTATATTCATATATAGCCATATAGCATATATAAGCGCGCAGACCCCGGTTTCTGCACCGTTTTATCGTGCTCTTGGAACCGTCTCTTTGCTTCGATGCCTTGTTTTCGGGTCGGGGAAGACCACCTCGTTCGGTCAACCACCGGTCAACCGGTCCGCTGCTCAACCGGTCCGCCCATTGGACTCGGAGTTTTTTTCATCCGAAGACCAGGGCCCCAGGGGCTTTCTACACACACCACTTCCATGGGCAGTTGGAGGGAGGTGGTTCTTTTCCTGAGACGATGGAGGTGGATGCTTCTTCGCTGCTGTCGATGTCAAAGTGCATCTCTTTGTACCAGGACCACGCAGGACCAGAAGCTTTGTCGCTCACCGTCTTTCCCAGTCCCGGAACGGCATCCACTTGCTGCCCAGGTTCTAAAGGTGGTGCAAAGCAGGAGCAAAGCGCTCCATCCACCAGCAGTGTCGAACTCAAAGTCAAAGGTGCAAAGAGGCCTCCCAAAGGTCGGGTGGCCTCTAATGGCCGGCGAATCGAAGGCGAATCGAAGGCCGTGGAGTGGAGGGGTCTACAACCGGCTCCCGCAGGGTGGAAGACAAAGAACACCCCTCGAAGTGGTAGGGTGCCGTGGTTTCAGGACAAGTTTGGGACGTCTCCACTCCCTCAAAAGGCCTGGATGTCCAGTCTAAGAAGGCGGGCGCGCGCGGGTACCAATGACGATAGTTATTTTGTGGACGATGACAATGTCCCAGAAACAGATCATCACAGATACAATTGTGATGTGTGACATCTCTTAATGATGCATGAAAATAATAAGAGGTCCTGTACCGTCCGACATTGCCTCAAACTCAATAAACGAGTCAGAAGAAGGACATCCATAGTCCTGAGGGATGGTTAGCTTTTCGCTGCGGATGTGACTACCGAATCTCGGACAGTTCTCTTGCACCTCTTAAAAGCCACGTGATTGCCCTTGTTCACAATGTTCAAGTGTAAACGTTCACAGCGGATCTACAATCTGCAGGGTGTTCATGGCGGTGGTGCCATGATTGTCAGTTTACCCTTCATATCTTCAGCTAGTGCCCTTGAGTTCATTCCACAAAGGCATCCCCAGGAGAAAGCATAGCAGAAGAATCCAGACACATTCTTGCAACAACAAACAGTTAGTGATTGCGCTTTCTGAAAAAGGTCCCACGACAATCTACATCATCTCCAACTCAAACACATTGGATTCCCGTTCGATCCGGATCTCAACACATCTGGTTCCATGGTGCTTTGGTGTTTGCAACGAACGCGTTGCTTGGAAGTGCTAGAGCCAAATTAAAAACCACGGAGTCCCAGTTGCCTACACATAGCCGGAATTAGCCGGATGCGGTCCGAGTCTGATGCAGAACAGAAACCCACCCAGGAGCGATGATAGTTCACCTCATTCAAAGCAACAACGGACTCTTCACACAAGCGGCTATACGCCCTCACAAAGCACATGTTCCTCAAAAATACCGGGATGAACAGGCAAAACATTGCAAAACCCAGGAGTCACACAGAACCTCAGAACCTGGAGTGGTTCGTAGTCTGACTCGACCTTGGGAAAACATCGTCGTCCCCAGGTGACCGCCTGTAGCCTCAGCTGATGTCACACTGATCACCCTCTGCCCGTTTTGCAGCTGCTGGCCCACCCTGACGCCACAGTGCCCAAAGTGAGGACGTGGGGTGAGACAAGACATTCCGTGATTTCATCCATGATCCACAACAGGTGGAATATAACAACCCACAACAGGTGGAAAAGACCAACAACCTGAACTTGATGCTGCTTGAGAATCTCCGAGAAGGACCAACAGGTGGATCCATATGCTTCCCAGGCTTGGGGAGTCCATCCCAAACAACTGGCACCGAAAGGATTTCAACACCGGGACACCGGTGTCTCACCCGACTCTTCACAGGACGAACACCATGACGCCCCTGTGGGGGTGCGTCTCCGGTGGACGGTGTGGCGCACCAGGTGCACTATTATATCTTTCATGCACCAACACACGGCCGGGGAAGACATGAGTCTGCTGCAAAATCAGGAGACTCCCACCCCTTCGGTTGGAGACGACGCCAGTGCCTCGCTTCCGGACGAACCGAAGGGGTGCGGAAAATTCTCGCCTCACGTCAGCAGCAGGAACCTGGGCGCAGTGGGCGGTGAAGTGCGGAACTGGTGGAGTATAGTATCCCTAGGGGTCCAAGTACCTTCTGAGAAGGTGTTTGGGGTGGGTGCCAGGAGGGTCCAAATACCTTCTGAGGTACTTGGAGCCCTAGGCCCTAGGGTTTATCATGGAGTGTCATAGAGAGTCTCATGGATGATCATGGAATCATAGCATGTCATAGCTTTCGATTCAACATCTTCTACACAGCCGGACGGCTGGGACATGGTGGGGTAGCACAGAGCTTTGACCACTTTCCTCCTGCATGTTGTTTAGCGGACACCCAAAGAGTTATACCTTCCAGGGTCATCCAATGGGTGTTCAATAGACTACCCTACCCTACGCAAACAGGTCTCCAGACAGGGCACCCGTTGGAAGTGCTAGGTTTGCGGCTTTGAGGTTGGCAAACCTGGAGTGATGTGCCGGCGCTGGGACTGGGATCTGATCGGCACATCCGAGTTTTTTTTGTGGCTCGCTCGCTCCGTGGGCATCGGAGGCCCCAGAAACCTCGTGATTGGCTGCCTGTTCTTGGACAAACATCGTCAAGGCACCCAAACAGTGTTCCCGAACACCCTGCCAAGCCGAGAAAAGGACAATAAGCCTGCCCGCATCTGTGCTCCCGGGCCCAACAAAAACGAGGTGGACCTGGCGATTGCCACGAGTTCTTTGGCTTCGATTTAGGAATGAATGCATTGGGACTGGAGATTTCTCCCGTATCTCGGGCAGGTGCGGGAGATGTGTTCCTCCATTCAGTATGTCGAGTGTACGCCCTTTAAGGAGTTGGTTCTGTTGTAGTAGTGCGGTGAGTTGGTCAGATCGTGCTGGGAGCCGTGCCGCGATGGCACCCCCTTCGATCCCTTCGCAAGTCCACCTTCCCTGGTTCGGCGAAGTGGAGCCATTAAGCGTCCGGGTTCGGCGAAGAGACGAGGTCACCCAGGAGGGAAGGCGTGGGTCTTTTCGGAGAGTCCTCATCGAGTCTGGAAGAACCTCGTTCACTGACAGAGTCAGTGGCCGCTTCACTGGCATGGCCAGCAGCCCGCGGCCCGACTGCTGGCGAAGTCAACGACTTCTGGGGTCAAGATACCACCGCAGATGGCTTCCAACACAGGACATGGCATTGAAAGCAAAAGGACCGCTGTAGTGAAAACAAGTGAATACACCAGAGCATGAAGGTGTGCACCTTTTGTTGCATGGCTTTTAGCAAGTCCAAGTCATGTAAGGTGAATAAAAACTCTGCAGTAGTTCCAAACATTTCAAACATAGAAATACAGTAATATGACAGGCCTGAGAGAGCACACACACACACATCAAAGCACATATTTAAAAGCATGCATATGAGGTTGGCAAAGCGCTGCGCCTTCCGCGAAAACTGCAGTTGCAGGTTCACAAAGTGCCGCACCTGCCTTGAAATCTGCACTTTCAGGTTCTCAAGCGGCTTGGCAACAGAAGCACTTCCAAAGACAAGTTTGAGATGCCAAGTGAAGCTTCGCGTGATAGTACTCCCAAGATCGGCAAAATGAGCCACATGTCCAAAGTTCACGATTCACTGCACCTGCCACGAAGTCGGAGCACGCCAAAGACCACCCACAAGTCCAAAGTGCTGCGCTTGCCACGAAATCTGCACATGGAAGTACAGCCGCTCTGATCTCCTGCACTCGACATCAGACCACCAAAAAATCAAAATGATTCGAAAAGCACTTTGCAGATCTAGAGATGCATGAATGTGCTGTAACAAACAGCGAATTTGCCGACGAGGAATGTGAGCTTAACCCTTACTGTAAGAACCCCCCCGGTGTGTCCACACTGTTTGGGGAATAAGAGACAAGCACTTGATAAGGTCGACAGCACCTCAGCAAAGCCAATGTGCGCCATCGACGCTAGAAACAAAAAGCAACTCAAAAAGGGTTGATTGAGTTGATAATGTCATATCACGTCCATTTCAATCCTGGCAAATCCAACAAACTGCCTGCGAGCCAGTGTATATCTTTGTTCGCAATTTTGATACTCTCAAATGAAGCAACATACATGGCAACCCCGAGGCTGAAGGTTGCGAGGGTTCTATCAAAAAAGCTTTCCATTAGTGTGTATTCCCCTGCAACGCAAGAGCCTAGTCTTGACATGTCTTGACCGTTGCTGCTAGAATGTTGCGGGCTCCTCAAAGCAGAACAAGTATCGAGTTGAGATGGTCGGGCAGTAAATCAAATCAGAGACCAAACATGCAACGGTGCAGTTTGACAGCTCCTAACTTCTTGACGATCCAGTTTGACAGTACAGTAAAACAATTTGATCTCCAACTTCTTTCATGCTTGAATCCAAAAATATAGATTCTACAAAAAGAAGAATCCCCAGCTGCCAGGGTCTCACCTTCTTCGGTCTCTTCTTGCAGCTGGATGAGGTGATTCCTCGATATCACCTCAGTCCGGATCACGCGAATCACGCGGAAGCGCCCCAAATGGACAGCTTTATTATGGCTCCCTGATGTGTGCTTGTATGTGTGCTTGTATGTGCTTCTATGTGCTTGTACCAGACCGTGCTGAAAAACGACGCTCGGTCATTGCTGTGGTTGAGTCAAACACTACAAATATACCTCTTGTGTTCTCTTGTATTGTTTTTTTGAAAACATGAACATGCTTCGTGCTTAGTTGAGTGCAAACTGAAGATTGGAAAAGCTAGTATCTCCTAGGTCCTAGCTACTTCTCCTGTACCTGTATATGTATCTTTTCACACTCTGCACCTCTGCCAGCTCTCTCCACACCAAGCAACCACAGCCCCAGAGACAAAGTGGATGACAACGTAAGACCTTGGCTGGGCGAAAGCTGGTCCTCGAAGCGTCCAGCCATGAAAGCGTCGTCCCGGTGGGATGGTGGATGTCTCAAAATGAACTGGAATTCTACGGGTCGTCTGGGTCATGTTACATGGGCTTAAGGGTTGGTCAAAAGGCTTTTCTGGGTGTTACATGGGTGTTACATGGGCTTTCTTGGGCTTATATGGATTGGAGAATCACCAGCAGCTCAGGACTAGGAGACGAAAGCGCGTGCTTTTCTTGGTCAAGTTGCCTTTGACCTGCTTTGACCTTTCTGACTCAGAGGATGAACATGTGTATCCACCAGCCCGCACTGATCTGCGACCACCACTGATCCCAGCGATGCCCATTCTTCCAAGCTTGTCGGGCGGATTTGGTTCCAAAAAGTGGTTGGATGGGAAGATAATCCAACCTGGAAATCCCATGAGGCTGGGGAAGCCCCACATACCCAAGGTCAGGCATAATCTGGGGCATGATCTGGTCTCTTCAGCAGACCTACCCTTGATCCACCCTAGTAGCTATGGCCTCCAGTCCTGCATCACTAATGATCGCTAATGTAGTCTTATATAGAGGCTATAGAGGGGTGCAACCCTAGCTGCCCTAGCTCCAAACCAGTATCTAGGTGGTCTGTGGCCACGAACACTAGACAACCTGGCTGTTCAAAGCAAAATCTCCTGCACATACCCCTGCACACAAATTTTGCAACATCACGAACGGTGGATGATGGTCACCTCCAGTAAGTGATATGATGCCAACGAATAGTCACCTGCACGCGTTGACATCATATCACCGCCAGTCACTGCCCCGTGCTACTGTACGTCCAAGAAGCATCATTTCACCTGCTGGCCGGAGAAGAGCAAGAGACAAGCCAGAACGCAGGGAAGAAGTATATAGATTGGGACCCAGTGGGAAACGGGACTGCAACTCTACACTAGCAAAAAAAAAGAGTCGTTCTGGTGCCAAAGCAAGACCTTCCGCCTTTGGCAAAAACAAGTGACTCACCTGTGTCGTGATGGAGATGACTAGAGACTGCAACTGCGCCATACTGCGCCTAAGCGGCATGGGAAGTGGCTCACCTTCTCTGGAGAGTAAGTTCTCAACTTTGCAGGCAGCCAGTAGCGAGTTACTGATGATGTGTGGCAGAAATCGAGGTTTCGACCCTTCCAATCACTTCCACCCCCACCCTTCCACGGCTCCCACCCTTCCACACCAACCCGCACCGTCTTCCCCGCGGAGGTGTGCCGCGCCCCGCGGATCCCGCCTGGAGATCGATGGAGCATGGCGATCACCGGGGAAAAGACACCGCCACCTGAGCGGTGCCCGAAGCGGTGGGTGGGCTGATCAACGCGGTGCCCCGAAGATCGGCGGATGCGGGCGAAGGATCGGCGGATGCGGGCGGTGCGCGGTGCCTGGGGTGAAACATGTTCGACTTCGACGTGGTTCCCCCAAAGTAGTGGTTTGGCGAAGTGCTAGTTGAGAGGTGGTGCGTTCGGCTAATTGATGGTTTGGTATGGACTGAAAGTTCATGAGTGTCTTCTTTCAGAAACCTGCTGACCACGATGACGAGCGGGGTGTTTTCCCGGTTTTTAACCCGAGAAGGTCTTCGGGTGAGTTTCTCACCTGAGATGCCGTTCACACGATCAACACGGCCTCGTTCAACCGTTTGCAAAGAAATATGAAGAGAATGGAATATGTCAATCAAAATTCAGAATAGTTACCAAATAGTCATCCAAAGGGCGAATGGTTACAGAATGGCGTATGATTGGTGTCTTACAGGACCAAATTCAATGCACAATCCCAACTCCTGATTGTAATACATTTTTGCTAAAGCAAGGAGAACTCAGGTAGCTCAAGCTACCTTTCGTGACCTGATCTGCATCCCGATCCAAAATTACGCCCAGAAAAATGACTGTATCAAAAGGGCGGTCTCTGCTGTCTCTCTCCACCACCCCACCACCCTCCCATCCCATCCAAGCTTTCGGCAGTCAAGCTCATCGCCCACCCTGAGGCAGCGGTGAGGGTCGCTTGGATCGGCTTAGTAAAGGTCAACCATTCACCCGCGCTGGATGGACGCATGCAACGCCCGCAGCATGCATGGGCCAATCATGACCGAACATTCCAGAAGGGTTTCAGGAGCCTTTCACATGGTCCAAGCACCCAGGCCTCACATCCTCCATTCGCACCACACCCCTGCGGCGTTCCAGCACGCAGGACGCGGCAGGAAAGCAGCCGTTGTCGTCGCCTGCCGGGCGAAAGAGGGTGGTTGTGTCCGGTGCTGAGGCTTGGGTCGCATAATGAGCTGCTCCAAATAGGTGTAAAGAGTCTCCAATACATGCTTGAAGGACCTCCACACACTATCGTCACTAATTACCAACTAGGTTTTCCAAGGCATCTTTGGCATATTTAAAGGCAACGTTTCTATGAAATTGAGGGGTCACCAGGCAAACTTGTCGTCGTCACCTTCCATGCCGGCTTTTTATGCCATGTTTGCATGTCCCACACCGGTGATTCTCTGGCCCCGCAGTCTAAAGACTTGGAAGGCCAGGATCCCTCGACTCTCCTTTGTTTTGAATGGCTTCAATCGGTGACATCTGAGGATCTGGGATCCCCAGTCTTTGCGATGAAACTGCTCTTGGATGTGTTAACTTGTGTGACACTTCTTATTATGTGACAAGGAGAACATCTCTGAAAATACTGGAACTGTTCCATTTCTTCTGAAGGGATGCTGATCCCCCTCATCATCTGGAAGTTCTCCAAGCTGGTCTAAGCAATGGCCAAACCCGAAAATCCATTGTCCCCGACAACTGGATCATACTGGATCATTAAAATCAGCGATGGCCTCCAACCTAGTAGCAATGACCTCCACCTAGTATAGCGATGACCTCCACCCTAATAGCGATGGCCTCCACCATTGTTATCCGCACTCAACCATCCGGGATGTTGATCGTAGATAGAACAACAGCCGCCACATTCCAGCTTAAAGGCTGTATGCCACGTGACATGTCCGCCAGAGAGGTCTTCTTTCCGCCAAAAACGACCACCACCTTCCGCCGTTGATGTCCGAAAAATTGGGTCGCCGGGCCCAGATTGCTGGCGGCATCTCCCAAATTGCTGGCCAAGGAGGAGGCGGCATCTCCCACCATGGGAGCAGCCGCCTCAGCTCGCGAGCCGTCGGCTGAAGAGAAAAGGAGAAGGGTTGAGGATGGTTGAGGGATTGGGAAGCTTTGAAGCTTCGGATTCTGGTGCCAAATCTACAGTTGTCCCTGTCTTCTGCTGTAAAAACCGCCTGTAAAACCTGCCTGATGACCTGAAAAGGAAACTGCAGGTAGCAACGCGCGCCTGGGCACCACTCATGACCGCGCTGGCGGCACTCGAGGCCGCGTCCTGGGAGAGGAAGTGGCATCACCGTTGGATGTGTTCATCGGGAGGAGAGTTTAATGTAGACAGTTGATTCATAAACCCCAGACGAAAATCATATACCAGCACCTCCAACAGGTCACCAATTGAAACCTGTTAGGGCCTAACAACCCTCCAAAGGAGACCTGTTGGAAGGTGCTGGTATGAAGGTTTTATCATCAATATATCATCGACTGTCGACATGATCTTGTTTTGATCCTGGAAAGACACAGCTTTGTAAGGATCATGGGATCATCCATGTCATAGTGCAAATTCAACAAGGATAGACTTGGAGCATTCTGGGATGCAGTGAGACCTGTGTTCCACAGCCTAATTCTCCTAGAGAGTTCTTCAGGTCGGCCTTCTCACTTCAGTGCAAACTCATGGCAGGAGCCCATATTATGAGCAGATCAGCTTTGGAGAGTACAGTTACACTCCCACTCACTCAAGATCTTCCCGAAAACCCCCTATGTTCCACTTCCATGTCGACGTGAGGATCTGAGTGTATCCAGTGGTACTCCATGGTACTCCATTGCGACCCGTTGCGACTCCCTCTTCGCCGTCTCCTTCACCATGGGTGCCGCTGCTTGCGCGCCGCTCATCGCGGCGTTTGCGCCAGCCTGTTCTGCGTGATGCGGTACCACAGGTGCCCCAGTGCCACCAGCACCAGCACCAGCAGCAGAAAACACCCTCAGCAGAAAATATCAAGTACCCCACCATGAGGGGCACCAGCAATATGTCTGTGTTTGGCCATCCAGGTTTGGTCGGGCGAGCAAAGGACTGGAGCTTGCAAAGTGACCATTTTTGGCTACGTAAGAGATTAAAATAAGTTACTACAAACACAAAGAAACATGCAGAAATATGCAGACACACAGTAATTAGAGGTTGAAGGTCGATATAACGATGAATCTACCGCAACTCGGGCGAGTTCATCGAGGGAGGGCTTCTGAAGCCGGCTTCTCCAAGCAAATGGACACTCGATGACTCGCCCGAAGCTTCGTTCGGCCCAGTCGATCCATCACAGGTAGAACGTGAAGCTGATGAATTTGACGTCGTTTCGCTGGAAAAGAACGATTGAACCGAACTGTTGCTCATGTTGTGGGGAAATTCACTCCCCAAACAAAGCTTGAAGGATGTTCTAAGGTCATTCTATGGAGGCGGCACTTCACGTTTCCCCGCCTGCGCGGCGTCACTCACCACCGGAGCAGCAGCCGAAACGCCTCGCAAACGGCACAAACGGTCTAACGTGTGGCACGTCGAGGGGACCGGATGTGTGGCATGACGTGGGCGCCGGTCGGATGTGCATCGAAGGTATGGTAGGGTGGACGCCGGTCGTACGTGGCTGAACACAAACGACTCTCATCGGTGAGGTTGACTCTACTCTGTGACCCGTGGAGGTGGACTCGACAGCCTTGGCTGTCCACAGTGCTGCGGCAGTTCTTCTCTTCCCACATGTTGCAGTTGCAGCTGGCACAAGGAAACGAAATTGTGCTCAGACTTGTGCGAAGTACTCTTGTAGCTAGGCCCGGCCGGTGTGGCTGGGCCAGAACCAACCCCACTGAACCATCCACAAGCGAAAAGCGAACCTCCGTAGGAGTCAGGACAGCCGTTTCTCTTCGTTTCGAGCGTCCGCGTGTTCTCGTGGCTGACGGATGGCTCGTGTTCTCCTTTCAAACGTGTCGCTCAATCTCGCTGGAAAAGCTGGGAGCCACCCACAACCGGAATGCTTTCAACATCAAACATGATCCAGCTCCCAACATCTCCCAACCCTACACCAGTCAGTGATCCGCGGTTTTAGCGGTTTTTGTTGGGCACCTGCCGACGCAGCGTCGCCCATGTCGTTGCCTGGTACGAATGGGTTGCAAAAATGACAGAAGAGGAGGATGCAAAACGAGGAGAAAGGTCCTTAGGATATTAAGAAAGAACTGGGGTCCATTATATAAGTGTATTGTATTCCCAAAACACCAGGCTGTTCAGCTGTTCTGCATGGACAGTCCATCAGTCCATCCTTGCAGTTTTTTTGGTCAACAATGGTCAACACAAAGGCATCATGGAAATGGTTTGTAGATGTTTATAGCTAAGGATAAGGTCTACTGGACTTACACTCTCACTAACTATAACATGGACGTGGAAAATCCCTGCTTGTATAGCGAAATTGTCTTTCCGGGGCCCGGGGTCTATTTTCCACGTCCATGTTAGTGGGTCAGAATCTGGCAGTCTAGAAATGTGCACGATGTGGAACCAGGGCATCCCGGTAACCATCGACGCAGCTTTCGGTGGGTGCTTTGGGTGGTGGAATGGGTGGCAAATGGTGGCAAGGTCAAAAGGAGAATCTGATGACTCAGATCCCTAAGGTAGCACCGATGGGTTATCACATCATCGCCACAAGTGTTCTTTCTTTCTTGCCTGCCTGTCTCTGTCTCTGTCTCTGTCTCTGTCTCTGTCTCTGTCTCTGTCTCATCTCTCTCTCTCTCGCTCTCTCTCTCTCTCTTGCTCGCTCTCTGAACAGAAGCAACTCTTAGAAGTCTCCATTTCTTAAGGCTCAATCTCTTCAGCCTCGAACTGGCCCCTTGACCAGGAACCGGCCTTGGAAAGAAGACCAGCTTTGCTCTTGGGATTTGGAACAGCTTTGGCAGTGTCCCAAAAATTAACATCCCATTCCACGGTATGAGCGAACATTATTGTTCATGTTCGGGATGTGAAGCCACTCCGGGTATGTTTGGAGCTTGAACCCGAGTCCATCGCATGACTCGTCTGTTGCCTACAGCATCCAGGTCGAAGAAGGTGCGAAGTTGTTCTCGTCGATCAACCTCTTGAAAAAAGCGTCACACAGAGGACTCCCGACATTGGATTGGATAGAAAAGCAGAGTTGGCCTTCATTAGTAACAAGGACGCTATTAGGTGGAGGCCGTCGCAAGTCAGTAGGTTGGAGGCCATCGCTACTAGTAACAAGAAGCCAAAACAAAACGAAGAAACACTTCGACCCAGCGTCCTTGCTGTCTTGGCTGGTTTGATGGTCCATCCCTCACAGAATCTCCCAACACCTCCCCAGCCTCATTTCTCAGGGTGGCCCCCTCTATTGCCCAACTCTGGCAGAAGATCCGGCCAACGAACAGGTAGGATGATACACGACTGCGAAATGTACTAACATGGGGTCAACTGGGCGAACCATTCGCGTCCTACTACGTACAATGCTTTCACGTTGGTTTCCTGCTTTCAACAGTTGTAATTAGAATAAGAGAAATAGAACCGAGACACCCACAATTGAAGATCGTCAGTGCCAGTAGGGTGCGTCGAAATTATAGATTGACTCTTGACTCACCACACTCACCCGCAAATTAAGCCACGTCCTCCAATTCAACAAGTCTGCTCTCTTCCCTTCCAACAAGCCACGCGGTGGCGGTTTCTTCCAACACCCAAAGCCCTCCAAGCCGCCCCATCCCTGCAAGCCGGTGTTTGGCGCCAAAACCGCCCCATCCCACGGCCACCACCGCGTCTTCGCCCCTCGGACGACGCACCAGACGTGATCCCAAGCGCCTTCAGAGGAATCGGATCCCAAGCACCGAGGCTGGACTCCCTGGTCGACGGCCATTCGACCACGGTCGTTCGCATAAGGTCGGTCACGGGAGGTGGTCACCGGGTGTGGAACTGAGACCAGAGTCTTACAGCGGGTAACAAGGGCATTACTAGGAGCTACTAGGGGCTCCTTCTTACGACTACGTAGTAACAAGAAGCTATACTACTAGTAGGTATACAAGAAGCTACTAGGTTGGAGGCCATCGCTATTAGTAACAGTTGTTGGGATTTTGGGGGACGGCGACATCAGGAATGGTTGGGGGGTCCAAGACCGGAATGGGCCCAGGTCCTTTGAACTGGTGAAGTGGGATGGGTGTGGGGGTTGCCAAGTAGAGGACTTGTAGCACATGCCGACACTTCGCTGCATCCGTTTACAAGGTTGTCAACCAATGGTCGTGCCTTTCAGCTCAACATGCTAAACCTAGCTAAACCCACACTCATGAACAATCGAGCATTTCAGAAAACGTGCTTCACGCAACACGGACCAGCAAGTCCACGGAATTGGTTTTGCCACGACTCCCCCAGGCGGACCCATCGTGAGTGTCCCCCTCGACTGGGGCCCGCCTCGGCACCCGAGCGCGGGAAGGGACCAGCTCCCACAGGGAGCTTGGCATGGCGGCCGATGGCTCAATTGGCCGAGGTCTGAAAGGTTGGTGACCAAGCAATGTGAGAACATCTGTGTGTCCAAAGTATTTCAACCAACGCTGAGATCCGATGCGCCACCCCTGAATCGTGGTCTTTTTGTGTCGAAGGACCAAACCACCAAACCACAGTGCACACACCCATCTTGCTGGTGTCAATTCAGGACTGTAGGAGACTGAAAAACACCTGTCGATTGTGGACTCATGCATAAGTTATCGTCATCATAATAAATTAAATAGTGAAATGGCTTCATTGTTCATTCTACAGTTCTTGGGAAAATGATCCGATTATAATGATATGTCCGACTACCATGGAGACAGTGTCGTGTCTTAGCTGTGTCTTTGCGACATTGCTGCCCGGCTGGACCCGACTTTGGGGTCGACTTGTGCTGCCCCGCTGCCGGCGGATTGGTGGGCTGGTGGCCACCGTCAGGTGCTGCGAAAACAGGCGTGGAGAATGCTAGACTACAACTTGCGCAACACCCCATGTACTTTATAGAAGTTGCCACTAATGTAGGTCGCTTCGGCTGCTCTTGGACTCGACTTTAAGATCCCAAATCAGCCGATCTACACCAAAGACGTCTGTTTCGCCGTTTCACTCAGAGTTTCTCAGTCTTTCCGTCAACTGCGGTTTTCAGTTCCCTCCGCGACCACGAGGCACACGTCCGGTCCCGCGACCGCGTCGGGTCCTCCAGGAACTCCAAGACGGGCCGCTGCACGTCGTAGGCGGCGACCTAGCCCAGGTCGCTGCGTCCGTCTGGGCCATGCCGGACGCCTGTTTGGGGAGTGTCCGAATTCAGGACCGGACCTCTGGTTGAGGGGAAGGTTTGCTTGCTCACATCTGATGAAGGGTGTTTTCAAGGAGGGTTTGAACAAATCTGGTGAATTGGAGAAAGGGGGGTTGGACAGTTGAATTGCTTACTGGTGCTATATATAAATCTGTATATAGTCTGTCTAGTCGATGTTCCATGCAACAACTGATCAGGTCATATCAGTTGAGGCTACTCTCTTTCCTGAAGAGCTGCAGCAGCTTTGAGCTTTTGTGTTCAATTGAACCCTCAGTTCTATACATATATGGGTGTTTTTACTCTTTTTGTTGACCCTCACGACGTCTCATGACGGCTCTTGGAACCGATGCCTTCGGATCCCGGTCGAAGCTTCATGCGAAGCGCGATCGGGTCTTCCGTGGTGTTTATCGGGGCGCCCGGTGCTTCGATCTTCGGTGCTAGGAGTGATGAGCCTTCGTCAGGCAGGACTACCCCTCTCTCCAAGACTCCCCTCAACGGTCCATTCATGCAGGCCATATAGGCACACTCCAGGGCACATCCAGCGACTGAGAAGCCGCGCGCCTCTGCCATCTGCAGCCAAACCCTCAGGCTGGGGCCTCTGGATGGCCTCATCGGATGAAGGGAGGAACCGGCGAAGGACCCGGGAAATCTCTCCCGGAAACCAAGAAACAGGACGCTATAAGCTCGGTGGAGGCCATCGCAAGTAGGTTGGAGGCCATCGCTCCCGAACTGTCCAACGTCGCAGAAGCCTCCGATCCAAAGGAGACACGACGTGAAAGGGCGGCGGAATTGGTCTCTGAGCTGAACCTTCTGTCAATGAAATCTACAAAGAAAATAGGTCGGTTTTTCCAGCGCGACACCACGATGGTCCACCTTCACTTTGGGCCCCGAGCATGCGCATGGCACGGTGCAGCTTGTGAAGTTCATCCTGACCACCGTGTGGGCACGGTGCAACGAGTGGATCAAACCCGACCTTCATGGCCGGCAGGCCTGGCTGACCTGAATTTTTGCGCAGTCTGTTTGGTGCACTAGAAGGGTCAATATGACTATGTTTTTTAATTCTGTCCATCCTGAGAACTGCAAAGACCTCAAAGGATACACCAAATGTGCTGCGGCATGTATTTGGTACTAAACTCAAATACACTATCCGATGATGTGGGGGGCCCTATCTCCTTTAGAGGTCAGGTCACAGTATCTCGTTCAGACTACTTTAGTAGCAGATCACACCATTTCGTTCAGACTACTTTTGTGTCATCAAGCAAAAGTATCTCGTTTATGTGGGTTCACAAGCGAACACTGATGATAGACAAGCAAATAGAGCATGCCGTAGACTACTTTAGTAAAGCCTAAATAAAAGTGGTTGCTCAAATGAGGGATGCTTTGGGGTATATAAATCCAGCAGCCATGTGAGGACAATATGCCAGCCCAGCTAGATAGGCATAGCCGCCATAGCCCATGGAAACTGTCTAATTACTCAGAGACCCAAAATTTATGGGGAGAGACCCCTGAAGATTCTCACGGAACCTGCCGGGTGAAAAATAGTAAAAAAAGGTGGCGGGATTTTGAAGGAAAAACACCGTGAGCGCCGTGAGGCCAGCCACCGGTCGGCTGACGACGAGAGAATTGCACGTGACAGCACCTCATCGGAGAAAGCCAAGATGTAAGGCCAGGACCTGATCACGATGGGAGCAGGACGACATAGCACGCAGAAAGGATCAGAACATGTTTGAAATTCGTATTTTTTTCTCCAAGCACGTGGGGTCGCGGTCAGACTACTATCTTGTTCCCCGCACCCCCTGTACATGCAGTGGTAATACACTCGAACAGGTCCGAAGAAAGGGTAAAGATTGGGAAAATCATGGAAAATCATTAAAACATAATTCTATACCTGTACCACCAGTTGGTACACACAAAATGTGTACCATGTTCTTTCCAAAATGCTCGTAGAAAGGTGCTCGTTTCATCGTTCAGGGTCCCTAAAAAGGTGCTCGTTTCTCTAATGGACAAACCACTTACCTTCGTAAAGTGGGTGGAAGGACTCACAAGCTGACACGTAGGAAACGGATGGAAACGGAAGCAAGCAGCAACGTCAACACAAAAATTGTACTTACCCACATTAGTTCAATACGCGTGCATGACACAAAGATGACACCAACAAACATGGGCGGCATGAGCTCATGGCATGTCACAAGTGATCCTGACATCTGGACCTAGAGATCGAATGGATCGATTCAGCTGCTTTTGAAGATCCTGGTAACAGGTGCCCATATCTTGCAGCCGTTGATCTGCGACTTTGGTTCGTCCATGAACTCAAAATGAATGTGCGCAGTCAAAGTCAAACTGCTATGGAAATATCCGAAGAGCCATCGCTCAAGGAAGAAAGAGTGGTGCTCGTTTGGGGGGACTTGAATGAAAAATGATGAAAAATGAGTACCACTTAATTACCAGTGTTGCGTACCACAGCTTGGATTGGTACACCTTTCTTGTGTAACAGTACCATACGCTGGTCCAGGTGGAGTCTAGAGATGTCTGGCAAAACATAGCAAAACGTGGTGCAAGTGAAGCATTTTGAGTTGCCTGATTCACAGATTCGTTTTTTGGGACAGGCCCCGGCCAACACTTACAATACAACTTCGCTTACCAAACCATCACTCAAACTGGGGGACAGATGGCACGGGGAATCCGCATGTGTTCAAACACCCCACCTGGGATGATTACTCCCCCGGAAATGAACATGCTGGGTTGGTATTTTCGGAAGATGGTCTTCCACCGCAGGCCATTACTTCCACCGGTCATGTCAGTCGACGCGTTTTGGGTCAGCCATGTCGAAGAAGGCGAAGGAAAGGTGGGGTATCCACAGCGTCGGTGGGTGTTCAGCCAGTGTTGGTGTTTATGTGACACTGTGGACCCCGTAGTTGGACGCATGTGGACCCAGAAGTCCGTGCGATCCGATCTGGCAATCGGCCGCAGCAACGGATCTGATTCTCAAAATATCTCAAAATGCCACCCTCGCAAGCCCAGCAATGGCCGCGGGTGTGCTTTTTTCATAGTTTCGGAGACCCTCCCAGTGAGTTCGACCATATGAGAGACCATAGTGAGACCATAGAGAGACCCTCCCAGTGAGTTCGACCCACTGGAAGAAAAGACATCCCGGATCTCAAATACACACCCCCATCGTCTCCGGACAATCGGGGTAAACGTTCCACCGCGACCCCAGCTGCGAGGCGCCTCGCCAAGAGCTTCCACACGACGAAGCTCTTGGGGTTGGGCCTGGTCTCCAAGGAGGAGCGACTGCAAGGGCTTTAGGACGTCCAAGGAATGACACAACTTTCATATGCTGCAAGAAAAGAATGGTTTTATCCGCTATTAAGAGTCTTTATCAGGTTTTATCTTCTGAACATTCAAATCCATTGAGGCCACATCGTCAGCTCGACCGGGCCGTTCGACTCGCTCGAATGCGTGGAATACATGGCATAGGAAAACGGAAAACGCAGCGTTTGCGCAGCAGGTGTTCGATGACCATCGTGTTTTTTGGGCACCAAACCGTGCAAACCTCTGACTCTCAGGTGATCTGTGAAGCGATCATCAACTCTGCCATCTACCCTGGGAGTCAAAGATTATAAAAAGACTTGTCTTTAGGGGACCTGAAAGGGAACTTCCTTTACTTCAGCTGGTCAAAATATAGTCTTTGAACTTCCAGGGTCTATGGTTTGGAGTCTTCAGCTCCGAACCCAGTGAAATGGGTCAGAAAGAAAGGGCGCAGCTGCAGGGAGGAAGAAGACGAAGGCCTAAGGGAGTACAACTGCCAACCAAACGGTCCAGACTGACTGTAATAGTTCATACTAGCTACTGTTCATATATTATATATTATATTCACAGATTCAAATCCATTTCCAGGGGTCCCTCGTGCGCCCCCTCTTCCTCCGGTGAAATCTCACACTTGGGCCGCCCAGTGGCTTCAACAGGAGCGATTCCAAGAGGTCTAAGAACTCCTGACCATCGGAGAGCAACGAGAGCATTTGGAGGATGGTTGGAAGCGTGGGCGTGAACACCCAAGCAAAAACATTGCATAAAACTGAATAAAACGATGTGCCATTTGCAATTGTGCAAGTAAAGAACTTTAAGATCTCCAAGCAATTGCTTTAAACCTTAAACACTTGCTTTCTTGAGACACCGTCAGGTGAGGGATAGTCGGATAGGTTTCAGTGCTTCAACAACACTGCTTTTTAGGCCGCCCGCTGGAAAAACCTCGAGCCGGTGTGATGTGGAAGACGGCGTGTCAAGGTCTCTTGGATGGTTCCGTCATTTTGGATCGATCCCTATAGCGATCTGGTGCGGAGACATGGCGTGTTGGAGGGGTTCGCTGAGCCTCCGGAGTCACGGTGCATTCACAAACAAGCATCGCACACCGGTGCCTTGATGCCTTGGCCAAAAACTCTTACGATGAACTTGAAAGACCATGGAAAGACCCCAAAAAAAACACTTCCAACCATGAAAACTATCGATTAAAGCCATCAGCCGTACCTCATGAACTGAATACTCTCCAGCTCACCTGGTCACCTGGTTCAGCAACTCGAAACCTGGTCGAAAGGTAGATGCAACGCCTCATTACACCCCTACTTTCGTGGGATTTGAGGTCTCCTGAGACCGTCCGGTCCCATCTCAGGCGGAAACCAGGCCTTCAACGGAACCGCCGGCAGCTCCTGCAGCGAGATCGGGTGAGAAATAGGGATCATGAGGATTGATGAGAGCAGGTGAAGAGGAAGAGGATGGATGAAGATGAAAATGAAGATGAGGATGAGGATGAGATAGATGAGAATCCTTCATTGAAAAAAGATACGATCCTTCCCGATGAGCTCTCTGGGATCCCCTTGGAATATTGCAGCCAGCCAAAGCGGTGGCCCATGAGACGGCGAGGTGGAGGAAAGATCGGACCCTCGACGAGGATGGCAATCAATTGGGTGGCACCTGGCGGGCGTCCTGATGAGAATCATCACTGTACTGTACTTGAACATCGAATCTTTCCATCTTTTGGAACACATCTACCTTGTGTAGATGCTATAAGCATGCTAATTGAATTCAACTACCTTGCATTGTGTAGGCTACCTCGAGGATGAGGGAACTCTTTGAGACACTCTTTACGAACCACGTTTGACCCTGCCCCTTACGACCGTCGAAGCGCTGCCCGCCCTCGTCTCCTCGCCCTCAGCCTGCTCGAGCAGCTCCCGCGCGCTGTCCTGCCGCTCCCGTGTCTCGAGGCCCAGAAGCACCAAAGGGCCCCTTCAACCGGGAGACGGAGGACGGTCATAGACGGTCATGCGAAGCCGAAGCGAGGACCAGCGAGGACGGGCCTGTTCGGCTCCTACTAGGACTAGGACTATGAAACCCCAGGGACCCCTGGCAAAAGCACGAACGTGTTTCGGTTTGTGATGGGCTCTCCTCTAGACTCTAGGTTTCCCGACTGTTACAGGTCGAGGGCTCAAAAACCAAACAAAAACACGCACGCACAATGCACTCAGCCTTCAGTTGCTTGGCCGCACTGTCAATGAGATGTATATAATTGTATATACAACAAAATTGACTTGCCGGGGGACATGCACCACCGTCGCCGCCGCCACCAAGACATTCTAGATCGGTATTGTATTCACTAGAGTGGATTGCCTTAACTGATTTAGCTCTTGCGAGCATCAATCTAAGTATGTTTCGCCACAGAGTCCCACTGCGGGCTGTGGTGTGATCCCCAGCGAGGGGCGCAGCATGTGCACATGCCCTTAAAAAGGTGACCCCCCCCTGATCCTTCTGACTGCACGTGATCTTCATCGTGGACCTTGCTCAATCCATCGTTCTGCTCGAAAGTGCCGACCATACGCCGCAGGGCTTACTGAGATCAAATCTCCGCGACTAGCATCCCATGCTGCTAAGTATTCACATGTCATGCCGCCAAGTATTCACAGGCCACAGGACTTTCCGGTTCTTTCGTTCCTGCTGTTGCTCTTCATTTTCTGTGTCTTTTTTTTGTTTTCTAGAGGCTTTTTAGATGTAATTCAGGCCTTTTAGTCAAGGGAGCGCCGCTTGCGGCTTTTCATCACGCCTACGGGCATGAAACCCCCTCACCGCTCCCACCTACACCCCTCGCACCTTTCTTTCCTTGCCTTTTTTCGTTTGCTTGGGCTCTCCTTCAGGCTTGTTAGGTCGGCGCTTAGGCTCGTTTAGTCAACGCACGCCCTGCCCACACCCCCACATCCCTTGCACCTTTCCTTTCTTTCCTTGCCTTTTTCGCTTGCCTTGTTCTTTCTTTTAGGCTTGTTAGGTTGACATCCAGGATCGTTTAGTCAATGCACTCCCACACCCTCTTCCCCCCCCTTTCCCTGCGGACAAAAAAAAGGAGCCAGCGCCGATCTCCGGCTCCGTGTGTGTGCGTCCGCACCCGTACCGAAGGACACCACTTAATGCAAGTTAATTTGCTTCTCCGCGTTGTAGCAACATACCAGGCGGGGGCAATGAACACTTTGGAAGGCATTGCTCAACGAAGACCCTTCCATCGTGTTGTGATAATCCCGAGGGACGCCTTGGGAACGTGCTTGCGACTTCATGCAAGCGTTTTTGAAGTAAACCATACTGTTTAGGCTGACCTTCTCACCTTTCTGTTCTGCACATGGCCGTTGACAGGTTCAGGTTCCAGCGCTCTAGATCGGTATTGTATTCACTAACTAAAGTGGATTGCCTTAACTGATTTAGCTCTTGCTAGCATCAATCTAGGTCGTGTGTGTTTTGACCCTAGCCCTTTTCCCAATCATGTTCAGACCTGCCCCCACACTGCCCCAGTCGTCTGCGTCACCAGTCGTCTGGTTGGCACATCCCCAAACACAACACATAGGCTTCGATTGGTGCTTCGTTTGCTCCACACATCTGTCGGCGCCTGCAGCTGCTTCTCCAACTGCCGCGCACGTGGCAACAAGTCACTGGCGTCCCACCTGCAGGTGCATCTCTCAACGGATTCCTGTGCCAGTTTTATAAACATGTGCCATCCGTTGGCGAGGGGTGTACCGGCAATTGATTGAGATAATTATATGGATGTATGCTTCAAAACTTAATTTGAGGTAGATGGTGAGTGAGTCAATTTATCGAGGGAGAGAGCGTTCCAAATCATTTGCTAAGCTCCACACTACCTTTGCATTATAAAATTCTCAAATATTGACTGTAATTTCAGTAACTACCGAGAGTATCAATTTTCTTGTTTGATTTGGAACGCCTGCATCGTGTCCAAAGGCAAGCAACGGAAAATAAACCATGAAATGCACAGGCATGCAAATCCGGAACCACATCCAATCCATGTCCCCGTGTTGGCCCTGCTGCAGCCTCACCCCCTTTGGCCCTTTGGACGTTTAGGACCCTACATTGGATCTACTGGGCTTCCACGTAGCTCCAAACCGTCCCATGCTGGGGTTAGCCCCTGAACCCAGAACTGATTGAACCGATTCCGTCCTCTTCCCTCCTCTTCCCTCCTCTTCCTGCCTGCCCTTCTCCCCGTTAGACGTCCGTTTTGCTTGAGAAATGATTGTATCTGATGTGTACTGTGCAGCTTGTGGCAGGCCTATGCATGATTGTATATTGGCAAAGTGTATTGAAATGTAGCCTTTACTTGGTTCATTCTGAATCACATGGATTCACCAATACAGAAATGTGGCGTGAAAGTCATCAATTGGCAGGTAGATTAGATTGGTAGATGAACAACACCCCCCCATAACCGATCAAATCAATCTGAAGCCCTTCCAGTCTTCCAGTCTTGTGAAATCTCGACTCTCACAGAAGTCGTTCCCCAGATTCTTACCCAACCTCATATACAGGTCTGCAATGTGTGTATATTAAATATGTATTCCAAAGAAATATCAAAACCATGTTGAACTTGGTTGGTACCTCAAATAAACTTCTTAGCGCTGCCGCAGCCCACATTAAAAGAGGTGGCAACAGGCCATAGCAAACAGCAGGAAAATCTTCAGGGGACTGGATGGAGAGTCAACTGAGACCACTGAAAACACATGAGAACACGGTCCAGTCTAGAGCTTTCGAGGGGCAGTCGACAAGGAAAGGAAAGCTGGAGGAAGAAATCCATCACAGTGCTTTGGGAGTAGATAGACCGTCGTCATTAAACACATTGCAAAACCCTAGCCGCTGTGGAACTTCTCATGTTAGACAGAAAGGCTTGGGCCAAAGAATCACGCGCCTTTCCAGCTTCTCGAGAATGTGCAGCCTGGTGCAGAACCGAGCCACAGCCGTGGCAGCCACGGATATCAAGACTGTCAATTCATCGGTCATACTAGCGATGGCCTCCAACCTACTAGCGATGGCCTCCAACCTGCACACGTCTTGCCACTATCCGCCACTGGAATGCCACTGGGAACACAATGAGAACGGGTATAAGACCATGTCGACCCGACTTCGCATAGAACTCATGCCACCGGCTACTCATCGGCTACTCATCGGCCTTTGGACAGTACATGTCCGGGTCAAAGCCATACAACTACGTGGGAGCGCGACCGAACCGTTCGTTTTCTCCCGTCAGCACCAGGTCGGACGAAGATGGTTGAACGGCTGAAGATTGGCCCCGGCACGTCATGCCCCGTCTTCTGGCGCCTTCCCGTGACCGGCGGAGGGTTCGTGAAGGGGGGGGGGTTTGAAGTTTATGGGGCCCACGGGTAGATGATCCCAAAATGACGATCCCACCAAGCTGGGCAAACAAGTTCAGAATGCGAGATAGAACTCCCGGTTGCAGCTCTTGAACAGCCTCAAGATTCCTTAAATCTTGAAAAAAAAAACAAGGTATAGATCTCAGTGTATTCTGAGCCTGGTTGAACTTCTAGCTTATCAGCTTATCCCACAGATGCCACCTAGCTTATCCTGGCTTTCCCCTGAGGTCACCAAGCTGTCTTCCCACGATGGAAACCATCGAACATCCGCCGCTCGGTGCCACAGCCGCTCGGCCGAGGCTCGGCCTGGCCATCATCATGGCGTGCTCCGCGCTGCGGCCGTAGCCGGCACAGCTGTGGCGCTCCTGCGCTCCGCCGACCGGGCGACGTCGGGTGATCGATGTGGTTGCCCGAAAGATCCGGAAGGTGGAAGGGCACGCGCGCGCGGCGGAGAGGCGTCCTGGAGTTGATGTACGGGTGTTCTCAAGATGCAGGAAAAGCCATAAATGGAATCCTGAGAACCTTCGGCAGGTCGGTCAAAAGGACCGGCATCATCGTACCGGTCGTCCGGTCTTCGGATCGGCTGGAGATGTCCGACTCTCAGTGAGTGTTTTGTGGAGAACACCGTTCCCACGGTTCTTGGCACGTCGAAATCGCCTTCGGTGGTCGGTCATTTTGGAACTGCTGTTGGAACTGCTGTGGACCTTCCCGTTTGGGCGTACCGTCGGACCTTCGTTTCGAAGCTGGGACCTGGGGATGGGTCCCAGGAGGGTCCAAATATACCATACCTGGGGAGGAAACCTCCTGGAGCCCAAACGGCCTTGTGACGTCCTTCCTTGGCCTTTCGGCTCCACACGGCTCCGGTCCGCACCGGACCTCCCGAGTCGGTCCCATCTCTGCGGCCTCGGAGGGAGGTCAACAGCGAGGTCGGATCAAGGCGGGATGGTGGGATGGTGGGATGGTGCAGGTGTTCCAAGGCCTCAAAAAAAGGCCTAAGAACACACACACACCATGTTCAAACCATGCAAGAGTTGCTTGTGCTGCTGGTGCCGGACGTTCAGAACTGCTTGTGAGGCAGCCATCTCATCTTTTCTTCTAACATGTTCTAACATACGGCATTGAAACATCTATTTAAGACTTTGTCTCAATTGTAAATAGCATAGAACTCTCAGTCCTCATCCACCCGGGCCCACCTCCGCGGAGAACACCGCGCCCTCAGCGCCCTCGATCTCCGGCTCTCGGACCTGCGGGTCCAGATTTGGACCGTCGCATCCGCCGTCAGATCGGCGGAACTGAGCCATCGAGTGGCGGAACCGCCTCCCGAGTTTTTGGGACTCCAGAACATCTACCAATGGGCCAGTTTGGGCAGCCTGGCCGTCCTCGCCTCAATCTGAAGAGGAGCTTCAATGGATCAATTGAGCAGGGATATGTTTAAAGTTTAAAGATGTGGTGGTGTTATCATCTTAGGGTGCCTATGTAGAACCCTACGGTCTGGCTACGTTTCCACAGTGAAAGCCTACGGCAGACATGGCTTATTCCACATCGCCTACGGGATATCTACGAACGTGAGGTCTTGGAGCATTACTGTTCCAATTTGCCTACGGTACCATGCAGTTCTTGCAAGTGGAAACGGTTACGCAGCGACTGACCCATCTTTCAGATGATGAGCTCGACAGAGCGGCCCAAGTCGTTCGCAGACAGACGGAGCAAATGTCAGCACACAGGCACTCTACGATGGGCAAGTTGGTTCATTGGCTATGTGCTTCACAACGGAAGACAAGCAAGCAACGACTTCATGCTCATCATGAGTTTTGGACATGGGAGGCGAGGGGCGATACCACGCACTACGTGAACTGACGCGTCTAGTCTCCCATGTCGACATTGGGAATACTTCTCAGAACAGCAGGTTTTAACATCTACTTGAGAGTACTATAGGCAAGCGGACATGGGGGAGGATCACAACATGCATTTTCGCCTACGGTGCCTGTACGGAGAACCTACGGTGAGCCGCCTACGGAAAATGTCCCCAGGAAAACAACACAAAAGAGTTGTTTGGGACATTGTTGATATTGTTGGGAGTTCTCACCTCTTACACAGAAACGGTGGCCTTTCTAACCTCCCTGGTAGTCGAAACAAAAGCTGGGTGACTTCAAGGCATGCTATTTCGGTCGATTTCGGTCGCCTACGGCAAACGCCTACGACAAACATTATACTGACAATACAATGCCTACGACCGCCAAGCCGTTCCAAAGCAGGTTGCCTACGCCAGCCTTTTGAAGGTTACATCTTGTATAAATATAAACCCTTTCCATGGATCTTTCAATTCCTGTGGGAATTCTAGAGGGGGTCAATAGACCCCTTTCATGGTCAAACAAGACGTCAGCTCAGTGGTGCCGAGTGTGGCATCTCCGTGTTGCAGCGTCTCGGTGCAGCGTAGACGGTGGAGCAAGCAACTCCTCCCGCCCTCTGGGAGTCGGCGACACCGAGAAAAAGCCTAGCCAAGCTCCGAGAGTTTCTAAGAGCACCCGACTGTCATGTGGTGATCCGGGATCGCCGGCGTTTAAGCCGAAGCGAACCGAACCGGTGGTGGGGGCCTTGTTTCCAAAGGTGGCAAGTCATTTGGGGTGGTCTTTACTGAATCGAAGTCTGTTTGTGTTGGAGATGTTGCTGGACACCAGCCAGGTCCCCTGCTACCCAAACAAACGCCTGGATCGAGTCTCCCAGGCTTTTGTCTCCCCCCAAATCGACCTAATTTTGATGGATCCCCACATGGATCCAAAAGGGTGTGTCCATCGATCCCAATCGATTCCAATCGCCTCAAAGATCTTCATCCGGCAGCACCAAAGACGTCCCCCCGTGACGTCCTCGGGACGTTTCACTCTCCGTGCGCGACGCGACCGGACCGGCGACCATCGACCAGGTCGGACGAAGCTGGTTGAACGGCCGGATGGGCCCCGGCACGACGTGCCGTTCGTCCCAGAAGGTTGCGGAAGCGCAACGAAGGCTTCAACCCTGTCATGCCTTCTACTTGTAGCCTTCCCGTGACCCAGGGCGGAAGGTTCGTGAAGAGGGGTTATGAGGTGGTCTGTCTTCCTGACGAGGCACAGGTAGATGATGTCCAAAGGCACAAAACTCCCACCAAGCTGAGAAAAAAAATTCAAAGTAGAACTCCCTGTTGCAGTTCTTGAACATCCTCAGGATCCTAAAGGTGAAAAAACACGAGGTGGATTTCAGTGTATTGTGAGGTCCACCTGGTGTATTTTCACCTTTAGTGGAATGTATTGCAAGTCTGGTTCAAAGCTCTCGAAGGCCCGCAAAACACCAGCAGCATCCCAACCAGACCTCTGAAACACACGATCGGTCCGTGGACAACAAGATGCCTTTAAACAAAATGTTTACTGACCATTTCGTTTCACCATCTTCCATCTTCCATCGGTGAACGTTCGCGCATTCGGGCTGCTGAGCCACTAGGATGGACCCCACGGGCATCGCCGCGCGTACTGTGGCAATTGATGTGGACACCTCGCGGCGCCAAGCCGAGCAAGGGGGCCCCGTGCGCGGCGGGGCGAGGTAAGGGGGGACGAAAAAACGGCCACTGCTGATGGTTGGTTGGACATCTGAGTGAACCATTTCAGAGGTACGAGTTGTTGCCAGAACATGTTTTAGGTTTTGCAATATTTTTTTGGGGTCAAACCCAGATCCTTGCAAAGGACAATCGTCAGTAATCGTCATGACAGAAAACAATAACCGCCCAAGGTCTGCGACATCATCTCACAGCACTTGGACACTGTGGGTCGATTTGGACCCTGCGAATGAAGAGTCTTGGATGCCACTGTTGAAAGGTCCACATCCATGTGGTTCCGATTCTTGCAATAAATATGGTACACCTTGGTGAACAAACATCATATCAAACATTATCAAACATGGATGCTGAATAAGATGTGTTGCATGGCGGGCACTTTGGGGGAATCCAACATCGCCAGACCCTCAAATTACCGTCACCACACATATAACTTTGGATCACACAAAACAAACTAACATAGTTTGGTAAAAATCCACCTTGAACATGACGACCATGGAACATTTTGCTTGAACATATGGCACATCCGCCTCCGTGCAACCACCGCCCTCACTATTGTCACACCTCGAAGCAGGGCTCGATAAGATCAAATTCATCGGTCAGCACGTCGATCAACTGCAACAGACGGACAATGATGCGCAAATTCCATACACGGCATGTTGCATTAGTAACTGGTGTTTGGAAAACATTGAATACATGTGGTGTATTTATGTATACTGTATTTGCGTTTCATGCAAATACATGGTTTACTATAAAAACATATAAAAACATCATACAAACAAACAGTAACTGTGCACACCCTCAGTGTCTTTGCTAACCTTTCCTTGAAAACATGTTTGGAAAATCAATGTTCCGTAATGCGTGTGTCATCTCGAAGTTCTCACATCGCTTCGCATTCGATAGCACCCCAGCTCTTCACAGGATCCTCTTGTCACGCGGTCTATCTCACATCTTCAACACCCTTTTTTGCTGCTGAAGCCTATCCGCTTGGTCACTCCTGACCCCATTGTCTCCTCTTGTCTCTCTTCTCGAACAGCTCAGTAATCTTGATGCTGGAACAGCGATGTGTGAAGCTGCAAAAGTCACGGCCGCTGAACTTGCGGCTCCTGGACAAGCAGTTGGCAGCTTTTCCTTCTCCGATCACGTCGCATGCCACCTAGCACTGTAGCAATGTTTTCCATCTGGCATGTCTAGCTCCACAAAGGCCTCATTTGAGCAGCCACGTTTCTAACATCTGCTTCAAGCCCTCGGAACTTTCTTCATTGCCCTGCCTCCGCCCATTCTCTGTAAGCGTTCCTAAAGCTGATCGATGCGTGCTTCTACCATCTGCCTCTTGCCTGGCGTTGCTCCTCCCACGCTTCTCCTCTACTCAGCCTCATCAACCTCCCACGCCTCAGAGGGACGTCCGGTAATGAGCGCGGACTCATTCTTCGTTCTCAACGCCACTGCTCACAGGCACTGGATCGACTGCCATCCTGGGGGCTAAACGCCCCGCCCTCTTTTATAGAATAAGCTCTTTGACATCAAGGTCGCTGAGCTCAGTCTCAACACTCATGGTCCCACCTGTAGTCTTGAAATCGAACTCCTGTGGTTGGATCCAATTTTCCTTTTCCTGTCCTTATTCCTACGCAACCCCGTAGATTGGAAGCAAAGCCGTCGACGATGATGGGTATATTTCTGCTTCACGTGTCTCCTCCTGAAACTGAAGCATCTTCACTTCTTCAGCATATTCCTCAAAAGTATCCTCAGGAAGTCTTGTCATCTTCACCAATAAAGTAGTGAACAACTCAAAGTCATTCCCTCAGTCCTCCTGACGGTTGTCTGCGGATTTGCTCATCTATTCAGAGCTGTCTGCTGAGGCACTGGTCAGCGGCGCTGATCGGGCCTGCCACAATGCAGTAATGATAACATATGATTACCCTTGGCCTCCTCTCTTTCCTTCATACTCTCCACTGACTTTCCTTCTGACACTCTGCTTTGCCCTTCTTCCCCTTTTTTGTGCCTTTTTGCCCTTGCCTTTGGGATCTTTTCCCTCGTTCGCACGGCCAATCTCCAATGCCGTTCTACTCAACGACAAAAAAAGGCACTCCACTACTATACTGTCCCACTCTTCAACTCACCAATCTTCAACTCACCTCTGCTGGAAACCTCCCTGCTCCAATTTACACACACCTGGCCGCGAAAGAGCAAGAAGATCAGGCAATCAAACACCCCCTGTCGGCTCCGTTGGGCGATGGCCTGGGCGCGAAAGCTTCGCCTCTTTCATGATCCAACTGCATGAAATATCTTGTTCAGCTCAACAAACAACAAGAATTGCAGTTCCGGCCTTGCTGGTCTCGTCAAAGACGTCCTCCAACCTCAAAGTGCATCTGCAAAGGTTGACTCATGCAAGAAGCTGGCCAAGCAGCTGCAGCCCCAAGCACTGTTAGTCCACGTCTTTGAAGTAGACTATCGCGCTCCGCTCAAGCTCTTCAAAGCATCAAGCCCGTTCAAATCCTCAACTGCTCTTGATTGCGTCTTGATTGACCTTGATGAGCCAGGCACGTTGAAAGTATCATTGGGTTGGCGTCGCATGCAAAGCCTTCAACCCCTCTACTACGCGGCCCAACTATCAAGACCAAGTACTTCTCGAAAACCCATGATCACCCCCTGAAAGCCTTGATCACATCCTCATGGTTCTTGTGCTCAAAATCACTGCAGGGCTTTGCAAGAAGTTTCGACCAGTCTGTCGTGTAGATGCCTCTCTTCTCTTCTATAACTTTTTGAACCGCATTTGCAGCATCTGCTGCTGCTTGTGTCCACCCTGCCACACTCTCCAAAACATCGCTCAGCTCTTCCATGCCACCAAGATATGGTCCAGCCTGGACTCACCTGGGTGGAAAACCAACCAAGATCGGGCGTGTCACCAGCAAAACATCTCCAAAACAAGAACCCCCATTCAAGAAAAAGGGGGATACCTCTATCACTGCTCCGCTACCATGCAAGCTTTTCCTTCAAATACAAAGGGCTTTGACAGCACACTGTCGTTTGAGTGTGTCATCCAGACATGTTGATTGTACTGCAACGGTAAAATTCTTGACAAATTTACTTCGTTTTATTACTAAGCAACTGTACATATATATGAACTTTATGTACTAAAGAAAAATAAAAGAATTTGCCGTTTCACCATACAATTATTTGGAAGGCCCCCCTCTTCGGCTCGCCTCAGGACTGAAGCTTTTGAAGCGTGCCAAATCCACCTCTGGAAAACGCTCCGTCGCGCGGACATGCGCGGACGTCCGTGGAAAGGACAGAGAACATGCAACCATGGCATGACCCCTCTACAAGCCGCCTCTGAACAAGGGTGTCATTGGTCAAACCAGTTTCTTTGAGCAAACATGGAAGAGGAAAAACGGAAAAACCATGTCCGCCTCTAACTAACACCAAACTCCTCCAAGCGGGTCCACTCGGCCTCACCAGAACCTTCTGCTATCGCATTCCATCACATTCCACACCTATGTGGGCAAAAAAACAAGTTTCCTCAACACCATAAGCGGCTGCAGAAGTGATTCTTCCAATTCAATCACAAATAGACCAACGCTGGGTCTCCTTCTCAACCGCTCTTGGGAACTTGGGAACCTTAAACAGTATGGTCGGTGTCCAACAAGGGGGACGCAACCCACTGCGAGCACGGCTTTTTCGTTCGAGCCTTGACCTGAGGCGTTGACCTGAAGCGTTTGAGGGGACCAGGACAAAGGGACCAACCGACCACAGAACCAGCAGACCAGGAGCAAAGGAGTAGGGGGAATTTTCTTTTGATACGAATTAATGTTTTTTGATAGGAATCATTTTTTGATACGAATCCATTTTCGGCCGGGCGATCAGAAAAATTAACTAAATATCAAAAAGAAAATTTTGCTATATCCTATCAAAAAGAAGACCAATTTGTAAAAACAAAATATCCTTTCACGAAGAGCTGCGCCTGCCACTGCGAACCGCCCTGGCAGCGCTGCGCGATGGGAATCTGGATGTGCAGATTTCGTGGCAGGCGCAGCACTTTGAGCACCTCCAATAGCAGATTTCGTGGCAGGAGCGGCACTTTGCACACTGGAGTGCAGATTTCGTGGCAGGCGCAGAGCACTTTGTGCACTGGAACAGCAGATTTCATGGCAAGCGCAGCACTTCGTGAACCTTGAAGTGCAAATTGCGTGGCAGGCGCAGCGCTGGGCGAACCTCGAAGTGCAGATTGCGTGGCAGGCGCAGCGCTGGGTGAACCTAGCTCTGTCTATAAGCGCAGACTTCGTGGCAGGTGCAGCGATTGCGAACCTCGATGTGCAGATTGCGTGGCATGCGCAAAATCTCTGTGGATCTCAAGACCTCTGAAAAGAGCTCTTGATATCGCTGAATCTGAACATCTTCCTACACCCTCTGCAAGTCTAGACCCCTAGAGCTTAGATTTCAAGACCTGCCTGGATCTCAAGACTCAAGACCTCTAAACCTCCATCTTTAGATCTGTGGGTTTCTATAAACCTCTACACCTGCAGATCCGTTAGACCTCTCTGCATCTCAACGTGATCTCTCTGAATTTCAGACCTCTACTTGTCGGTTTCTGTAGATGGATCCCAAGACCTCTCTGAATCTCGAAACCACAAGACCTGTGGATGGCTCACAAAAGGTCTGCTATGTTGGAATGGCATCTTCCTCCTCTAAAGTTTATGCTGACAACAGGTCTGCTCCTGTAAATTTTGCCCTCGCATGGCTCACAAAAGGTCTACTGCTACCGTGGCGTGGCAACTAAAGTTTACCCCCGGGTGGCTCACAAAATGTCTGCTACATTGGAATAGCAAATTCTACCCTCGCGTTGCTCACAAAACAAAGGCCTGCTACGTTGGAATGGCACTCTAAATTTTAACTTCACAAGGCTAACAAAAGGTCTGCAATGTTGGAATGGCTCCTTCCTCTTCTAAAATTTGCCCTCAGGTGGCTCACAAAAGGTTTGCTACCTTGGAATGGCACCTTCTTCGTCTAAATTTTACCGTCAGGGTGGCTCACAAAAAGGTGTGCTACGTCTGGTGATAAAAGGTTTGCTACAGTGCTTCACAAATCACCTTGAACGGGAACGCATCTTGCCTCGAAAGTACAGACCCAAGGACCCGAAGACCAGGACGAAGGACCAAAGCACCAAGAGAACCAAGGGACCAGAGGACCAAGGGACCAGGGGACCAAGGGACCAGGACAAAGGGACCAAAGGACCAACCGACCACAGAACCAGCAGACCAGGAGCAAAGGAGTAGGGGGAATTTTCTTTTGATACGAATTAATGTTTTTTTTGATAGGAATCATTTTTCTTTTTGATAGGTATCCCTCCTACAGCGGTCTCCAAGAATCCAGCCTCGTTCATGACATTTCCTGACCCAGTGTTCGACGCATCACTGGTAACCCCAAAAGAAATAGGCTGTTTCTGTTGAGATGGTTTCCATCCTGGCCCGGTCTCGGCTCGCGGATTAGATGATGACCCGTGCCCGGGGGCCTGTGAGTGTTCGCGCTCTTCAGCGCTGATCTCCAAAGGGTCCTTGCAGGAGATCTGCAGGGAGCTTTCGGAATTCAGAACAGCAACATGAACCTTCAGCAGCGACCTGTCTGGGACTGCCATGGCTATGGCCTACATGAAAACCACCCAAGACCATCCAAAACAATGTCGGCCATAGATTTGGAGCTTTTGGGAAGGGGACCTGAATCCTGCAGGAAAGCCTGATTCTCCTGCTTGGTGGGTCACTTGTTGGGTTGGTCGATTGCATATCTCGGGCGGCACACATCTTCTCCAAAAGCAAACAATTTCTCCGCCGTGTGAAGGTGACACAGGAACAGGAACGTGCCCTTGGCTCAAGAATGTGTTACCCCACTTTGCCCCCCCCTTCGCAAATCAATGTACTGTAAATGGCAAACATGAACACATCCTGCCATCTCTTGAAGTGTTCTTTCTCAGACCCGAAGCTTTGAGAACACCCCGCCCCGAACACCAGTGGCTTTGCCTGAGCCACTTTGACCCTACCCGCGTCCAAACAGCTCTGTGTTCAGCAATCTCAATCTATCTACTCCTCAGGAGTCCTCAACCATCCCTCCCAGTCACGCCTCCAAGCGATGGACCACCTGCGGACAATGGGATTCCCCTATCAAAGGACCCACCATGTCCGGAAAAACGGACGGACAACGACTGAGAGCCAATCAACGCAAGCCTCGCCACGCGCGGAGCAACGAGGCTGAGGAGGTCCGTTCGTCCCGGTCGGGTCCATCTGCGGGTCGACTGTTCGTGCGCCCAGGCGAACGAACGCATCGTCCGGGCAAAGGGAGGAAATCGGGAAGGAGGATGATGGAATTTGTTTGGAGAGCCGAACCACCCTTAAAATCAACTACGCACGGGTTCAAAATTTGGCGGATGGGAGGATGAAAAAAATTGTTAAACATTGATTATGAAGGAGGGTAGGAAAGCTGTCAATGGCTCTCCACAAAACTACCCTGAAAGTGCCAAATGACTTGTGGTGGGTTTTGACTCCAAGGTGGGGTAAAATGTGCCATCCAAAGCTCTGGGCTAAGTTGCAAGGACGTTTGTTTGCGGGTGCCCTGAGACTTGGAAGGATTAAGTGATGAATGCAGCTTTTCCAGGACTCTTCTCAGCTTGCACTCGCTGCTGGCGTGTTTCGTACGCTGCGACACCGCGGCACCGCGGATCTTCAGACCAAAAAGTTCATGCGGTGGTGTGTGGTCCACAGAAGTCCCACAACCTCGAAGCCAAGTCTTCCTTCAAAGATGTGTGCCCTGTTTGTAGGGGACCTGCTGGTCCTTCCAGGGGCCTGGAAAGGGGCCATTGCCATCCACGTACCCATGATGCTAGTTACGAGTAGTTACTCAGGAAGGCTTCCTAACTTGGTCCAAGAGGCTTCACCAACAAGCGAATGCCCAGAGCTTCAAACCTTGAAGACCCGCCGTTATGCACTGGAGCAGGCTGTGCAGAACGAAAGCCACAAAACAGGCTATGACACAGACTACAAACATCCAATGGTTACGGTTGTGGCACCCAGTGTTGAGATGTTTTTCTTCTTCTGATCTTTCAAACAAAACGCATCAGCCTTTGGATCCAGTGACCTGGGGCAGCCTTGGCTTCAAAAGACTCGGGGCTGGTGTCCACCCATCTGGAAGAACATCTGACACCAAATCCATCACAAACACACAGATTGTACCATGATCACTACCATGCTGGCGAATCTTGACCCAAACATTGGCTGTTGAACAAATGACATGATGCCAAGCACTTCCAACCTGTGCCCTGTCTGGAGACCAGTTTACATAGGGTAGGGTAGTCTAGCCCGCCAGGACACCCATGTCCAGGATGATCCTGGTATTTCCATGGAATCAGACGTTGCAGGGTTTCAGGCGACACCTCTGCCCATGTCTACCATCACCCACCATCACCCAACCTGGTCCAATACGGTGACACCTTTGCCACCGTTGCAGGCCTGCGGAGTACTGAACAAGGAGTCTCGGCGGAGAGAGCCCGAAATCCCCCTTCGATCTCCGATCTCGAAAAGCGGGTCACCGGCGGTCACCTCGATATGTTCAGCCGTCGTCTTGTTCTCCGACCCCCGCAGCCGTCGTCAACGATACAAAGGAAGAAGGACTGACGACACCTTCGGACCCCCGGCAGAACTGGAGCTTCGAAGGTCGAAGGTGTGGAGGGGGCGTCGGAGAAGAAGTATGGGTGTGGTGTCTATCAAAATACAGACCGTCTCAAGACCCCCTGGAAGAAGGGAAATAGACCGGTCTACCCAGCCAGGACCAGGGTGTCTCTTTATCTGGCGTTTCATCCTGGGTGGGGAACAGTTTTTCGAGCAGCTCAGAAGTATGTGAGGGCCATCCTTGAGGCATGGAACGAGAATGCAAACGTCTCGTGCAGCCCAAAGAATGGGTCGCTCTGAGTTGTCACCGGATTCTCGGAGCTCATCCAGTGGGCACCCCTATCCTCCTGAACAGCTGCTCTGCTTCCACTTCTGCTTCCTTTTCGAAAAAGATAGAAACCGTGGACCTCCGTGGACTGCTGGTCAGCTGCGGACAATTCCCCAGACTGCGAATCCTTTCAGGGTGAGGTGCCCTTTTGGTCTCCAAACACCTCGAGCGAAGGCGTGAACATGAAGAGATATCAAAGTATTTCTGGCTGGCCGAAGAGTTCGACATCAGTTGATAAGGAGCTCGACTGAGTGGCTGTGGGGGGCGCATGATGAGGCTCAAGCGTCCAGCCGCGGCCGATGTCTGCAAAACGGTGGGCAAAAACGATGGCAAAAATGAAGCAAATACCACTTAGTTGCTTTTGCAGGCTTCCTGGCATCCCATCACGCACATTCCAACCTTCTATAGCTGAATTGGAGCTCCCAACCTTCTTCACTTTCTTCGCCTTATTCTTGCAAACCCTGCCAACTCCCCACCATGTTCCACCCCCTGTGATCCGCTGTGCGCCTTACTGGCTGACTTCACAGGCCGGCTTTTGGCCCAGGAGCCAGAACCATACCTGACGAACCAAACGCACCGAAGATTCCGTCCCTTTCCGAGTCGACCCGGGGAAGACCTGCACCGGGAAGAGCAGGCAGACCGGGAAGACCAGGGCACCGAGTGAAACCCAGGCGTTCCAAAGACTTTCGTCCACTGGGGAAGGGCACACAACATTCACGCGGCTTCACGACGCAGGATTCCTCTAAAAGAGTTTGGACTCAGGATGCTTGAAAGGACCCCCATGAGGGCAGCTTGATCATGTTCCACTTCACATCTGTCGGACTGGGAGAAAGGTTCCACCATGAAATCACCTCGCCCAGGGTCACTCCGCATCCCACGCGTGTGGCAAGCTACCAATGTGCTGCGGGCCCTGGCAGTTTTGACACGATGCGGGACACGATGGGAGAGCATCTGTCGATCTGATTCAAACTTCCCGCAACGAAAGTACACATGCAGAAAAACGAGCGTGGCTGATAAAGTGGTGCAAGAATATGCCGGGGTTCTCTGGTTGGACTTTCAAGCAAGCTGCTTCTCAAGACGAGAGAACAACAGAGTAGTTACTTGGTGCATCCTGGTCAGTCTTAAAGTGAGATCCAACCGGCTTATTAGAGTAGCTCGATCGCCCATTGGATCACCAGCAGACTACCCTACACTACTTATGGACCTCCATCGGACACCCATTGGATGAGAGCCGGATGAGATGTATGGTTCAATTTACGTTGCCTTCATTTCCTTACCCTCAATGACCAAGTCCTGCCCCTGGTTTTGGGAGTCCTAAATTGGATTATAGCCTATAAATCCCAATTTGGGCATATCCTCCAGCTGGGTATCAAGCTGTCAACCTTGTACAAGTGGCCGTCCCCTGAAGCCACAGAACCCCTTATCCAAACAACGCTTAGAGGCCAGTTCGTTCGCAGAGGTCACCCTCGCCCGTCGCCCTCGCCACCTTTTCCTCTAAGAGTTTCCGCAGCTGCACGGAGAAGTCATGGTAGTCACTATAGCCTGGACCGGGCAGCTGGACCAAAGGGCGACGTCATACACTGGAACAGCAAAACATCATGTATATGGCCATAGCTATGGGACCAAACAGCTGAAATTAGAGGCGTCTGATTCGCTTTGCCAAGGGCGGATTCCAAGAAGTGTCATGTCCACGCTCGACTCGCAGGAGCTACTGCCTGGATCAAACAACCAAAGTTCACACAATGTTCACAAAGCTCGCAAAAGGAGACTATTCTACCAAGGTGCTGAGAATTCTAGCACAAATCCACCTGTAAACTGTCAATTTGTAAGCATCACCTGCTGAGATATGGCATGAGAGCGACCGCACCAGTAAGAAAAACATTGTTTTTGGCTTACAGTATTTTATAATAATTTATTGCAGAAAATATGTAAACCTGGTCACCTGGTTTCACAAACCGAAGACTAGCTGGGCATCGGATGGTTTTTGGATGTTTTGTTGGGACCGACAGAAGTCCCGGTCGGAGCCTCGGTCTGAGCGGTCCATCGACAGCCCCGCGACGGGCACTTGCAAACACCTCGGTGGGAGACTTGCAAACACCGGTGTCGGTGCTTCGGGAGTTCGGGCTCGTCTGATGTCCGCTCCAAGGAGTCGGATGCCTTTGAGCCATGCGAAAAGAGGTCACTCGGGTGAGAGGTAACTTGGGCTGTTGCCGTGCACAATGCGTGGGCTCACCATCGTCTAGCTTTGGGAGCTCGGGTCCGCTTTGTCCTCTTGCGACCGGTACTTGGGTGGGTCTGTGCTGTCAGGAGACCTATGGAGACCTCGTCAATGGGGAAACATCTGCAATGTACCAGGGTGCCGAACTTGGAAAAAACAGGAGCCCCAGAACATCCACTCGCTCAATGGATGGGACCGAAAAAACCACCCCAACATGTGACTCCTGGTGCTTTGCACTATTGTACAGTTCGTCTTGGCTGGTGGGTGCGCCAAGCCGCTCTCAATCTTTGCAGCGACAAAAACCACTGCACGATCAAAAAGAGTTACCGCTCAAAGAATACCTGAGCTCACCTGTTGCACTCTCCAAATTCAGAAGGTTTGGGCATTCTCAACCACGTGTCCGTGCAAACAACTGCTTTTGGTTCGGTGAAAGGAAACAGGACCAGCAACCCTGTAAGACCCCTACATGTTGGAGCGTCCCAAAAGCCTGCATGACTTGGTGTTGTTGTTTCATCATCTGGTCCACATCCATGCTGGATGAAATAGAAAGCATGGTTCGCTTGATGCCGCACAGCCTTCAAGCAGATGATTGACAAGGTTGACAGCGGCAAGACTCAGCCTTGAAGCAACTCTCCTCGAAAACGAAAATTAACTTTTGTTTTTCACTTAAAAACAAGGTGGTTCGCGTCTCGAAGCAAAGATTGTTTCCCTCTTAATCTTGGCTCTGTTCCATTCTCTGCACCTTTACTTTTTCGCAAACTGTCGCGAACCACTGCAAAGCGCGCCAACTATGGTCCCTCTGGGCCCTGGGCATCATGGTTGTCTATGGATGACTATTCAAACATCTTGGCTGGTGATGCTGGAAGCACCAAGGGTTGTCAAATTAGACGGACTGTCATGATACAATTCCATGATTGCAATGATACATCCAACGATCCAATATTTGGCACCATTGAGTTGCCATCGTTCAGGCAAAGCTATCCGTCAATCGCCTAACAAAATTTATGGATGGACAGTGTAAATCCGAAGTGAAACTTCCTCATTGGCCTCTGATCCCATTCATGCTCTGCAAGACACGGAATACAGACTAATATCAGTGCATGATACTCTCATTATACCACCTGCATGTTGCCCCGCAACACCTCAGGGCCACACTGCCAGAATTCAAGGATGGGCGACACTGCCATAGAACTGGCCTGCCCCTCGGAAAACGTGACACACAGTCTGCACGGGCCGTGCGTTGCATTCGCACGGCAATATGGCTGCCATGCCCGCTGCAAACGGCTGGAGTCCATAGGATCTTCGCAACACCGGAGACTGTCCTCCCCCCAAGCCACGGCCGAGCAAAGTTGCAAAGCACAAAGCTCGAATTCACAGCGTGGGAAGGTCCTGACAGCCCTGACACAAAGCTGGGCGCTCCTGTGCTGCCTTCCCAAGTGCCCCACTTTCTTCTGTTCAGCCTCCAAGGCTTGCTGCACCACTTTTGTTGCACGAGCTTCGCCTGCCCTCTTTGCCAGAAGCTCTGCATACATCTGATTTGCCACTAACACTTCTTGTCAGCCTCCCGCACAAGGGCACTTAGTGCCTGTCACGCCATGTCTAGAGTCTAGCTTAAGCGTGCTCAACCAAACCATCTAAAACCTCCTTAGCCATCCCCTTTTGGCGAAGTGTCTGTTTCAGTGTCTGTTTCAACACTGCACCAAGCCACGTGTTGTCATGTTGATCACCGGCTTGATCTTCACAAGCCTCGAAACAAAGCACAAGCGACCGAGTGCGGAACACACCGGTGCTACAGACCGGCAACTCCTCCGCCTCTCAGGTAGAGGCTCTGGGACACCAGAAGCTCAAAACCATGGAGGCTCTCGGGATAGAACTCGAGAGTGGCACACATGTTGGCTGTATTTTGCAGGGTTGCCTTGTTCAATCCGGTGCTCGCAGGTTGGGCCAATATATTATCAAACTGCCCAGCTAGCCGCTAGCCTGATCTCTTGATCAGCACGTGCGAAGACGCTTAACCGAAAGCTTTGCTTGCTTGACAAGTTGTGCAACGCGTATATATATATATATATATCTTTTTGCTTGGGGTTGGTGAGCTTCTTGGGTTTGTGTGGTGGGATGGTGTATATCACGGAAATCTGTACTAAGTACGTTTAATCCCCGCACCATAACCGACCATGCCGAAATCGCTCTGGTATGCAACCACAGATGAAGTCGCATGAACCCGCCTGGCAGCAGAAGCTCCCTCCCACCTGCGAAGCTGGAGTGGAGCGGACCGGGCAGGAGGAAGCATCAATATGGCTGTGGGTTGAAACCTGGAGCTCCAAAGCCTGGTAGGTTGACCTCCCTGGTGGTGTATTCCGATCATGTTCGGTGGAACAAAGAAAAACAGGGTCCTCCTGTTTTAACCCACTGCCATAGAATAGCCTTACCACGCACACAGCCCTACAAGTCGATGATATGGATCAATCGTTAAGCAACGCTTCATCTGAGTACCATGCGCTCGCTTCAGGCAATGGCTTACAGGCGTTGCGCCCGACCTTGCACTTGGCTTCCAGGCAACTGCGCAAGCCTCTCCCAGCTCCGTCGCTCCGCACGCCACCGATCGGCCCGGCCGCTGTATACGGCATCACGCACGGAGTGGCAGGTCGATCGCGCACGGAGTGTCAAGCAATCGGGAAGCATCGATATCCCCAACAACAGTGTCGATATCCCCAACAACAGTGCATCCACATCCTCATCCTGTGCAACGCACCTAAAAACCGCACCGCACCGTGCTGGTTTGCTGCTCCAGTCACGTCTTCGCCGACGAGGTCTTGGGGACTGGTGCCGCTGTGACGAGCTCCGCATCTTGCAGCTCCATCGGTTGGCTTTGGCCGAACCAATATGCCGGTCCAAAACCAGGAGACTGACCCGTTGACCTACCTGGGTGTCGGTCTTTCGACGTCGGGATGTTCGGGCTCCTGACCCGAGCCCAGTCCACAGTCTCCAACGTCCACGGCGGGGTTTCTGCGGTGCCGGTCGTTGCCCGGATCCGGTGACCAGGGGCCGGTGGATGATGGTTAGGTTGCAGGCCGACATCTGAAAAATAAGTGATCACCTTAGGGGTTATACTGGTTGGCTGGGCCACACCCTAGGTTCAACACATCTCATTGCTCACGTGAATTCCAGCAACTATTGTGTCGGATTTCGCGACTGGGTCGCATTCCTGCTTCCAGGTCCCACGCGCCACTTGGCAGTGACAAATGCCTGGAACTGTTCTGTGTTGACTTTCACGTTCTCACAAAAAAGGTTTACGCACACGGCACATCGTTCTCTGCAAAACATCCCACTTCCTGCACCCATCGCCATATCCCATCGGCGCTCAAACGCTCGGATCGCTCGCTTGCTGGCATCGGATCGCTCAGACTCTGTGCGTTTTTCCTCACCCAAGGTCCTGTCCTCCATTTGACAGGATGTCACATATGTCACTCTCAAGTTGGTTGGGTTATTAAGGTGCGCTTTCATTCGATGGCGCATGCACACGAGCTTGGAGCCGACGAGCTTGGAAACCCAGATTCAATGGCAGACTTCGATGGCGCAGAAAAACATCTGTCCATATGTCAATGTGAAGATCTACAGTTTCGGGTGTCACAAAATGTTAGTGGGTTTCTGACACTCTGGAAGTCTCTACTCGCTCTACTACTGTTTACTGCCATACTCCACCGATCCCTATGCCCTCCCCCTCCTGTTTCTCTCCAAACACCCCACGGGTGCACCGAACCCCAGAAGCCTCGCGTTCGACGGCCGAACCGACGCCCGACTCGACGCCTCGGTCACTCGAAAGCCGCAGCTGCTTCGAGCGCATTGGAGCACCTGGGCCGAGGCGGAGGCATTGGGCACTCGGAGTGAAGCGATACCAGGAAAGGCAGCGACTTGCATGGTTACATATGTCCGAAACAAAATCTGAGGTTGTTAGAGGTTGTAAAAACATGTGAAAACATACCGCGGTATACATTAAAACACACCAAACAGGATGAAAGCCAGTGTTTGGACGTCTTCAGTGGGAGGATTTGTCATGTCAATGTGACCATCAAGAAGACCTGCACCGCTTCCACGCACGACTGCCATTGGCGGCTTCGCCGAACCCGTGGGTTGCCGAGGTCGTTCCAGACCGCCAGGTCCCAGGACGGCTGGGCCGAAGGGACGACACCCATCATGGGACCTGGCCAAAGATGGATCCTGTTTGGGATGTGATCCCAGGTGCATCATGCGTTGAGTGCACAGGGCGTCATGCTTTTGAAGAAACGGTCCGTCTCCTACAAGTAGTGAGCTCTATGAATAACAACCCACTACTCCTCTGGCCCAAACACATTCAAACATATTCCATATGGTTGGAGAGATCCATGATCCAGCACATCCAACCACCCAAATCCGACAGCCCCAAGGATCGCCGGTACACGATGCTCTCGGACTTCAGTGATGGTGAGCAAGTCTTCGGATCTCCTGAAACCCTGCATCCGTTCGTCTTCGGATCCATTGTTCGCCTCCATTGCCTCCATTCAATCGAGATGGCTGCGAGTTGTGGCTTTCTGGTTTTGAACCAAAAAGCGCGGCTTTCGCATGGGAGATGTCTCCAATGACTACGAAGGTACAGAAACTAATACAACATAATAAAACTAAAACACAATTAGACAATTAGTATACAATTGTCACAAACGGACCAAATTGTTGGATTCTTATATATTCTGTGATCTTTGAGACACGCCCACAGTGAAAGCAACATACATTACCCTACGATTCTTAGATCGGACATGCGCTCATCTTTGAGCGCGTCCGAGATGTTCGTCAGGTGAATTCACCCACATCAATCGTGGACCACCTTCCTCAGAGTGCGGGTTAGAACACGGTGAACCGGCGCACCGGTTCGTTTCGATTTCACGGTCCGCTTCGGTTACACCCTATTCTCGCCTCCGGTGGCGCTGGGACTGCCCAAACAGTCCCACATCCGTGGGGTGAACATGTCCACCCAAACGAATGACAGAACCACGACAGTGGCAAGTATCTAATCAAACAGAAGCCCCTTGCACCGAAGCAAGTCCTTGAGTCATCCTCCCAACCTTCCAGTCTTTGTGCTGAACCCCATCCTTCCCCCTCATCCCCGTCCCCACCGAAACTCACCACTGGGTTCTCCGTGTGCCGAGCCACACGCAGAGGTCGGAGAAATCAGGCGACACACGCCGCTCTCTCCTTTGTGTACTGGGCCTGCCCAGACGTCGAGGTCGACGGGTCAGTACCCAGACACGACCCATGCAAATGGAATAATATATAATATATATATATAATAGACCTACGTACATTGATGGATATGGGAGGATGATCCAAGATGTTGTCCTTTCGTTTCAATGATTCCGGTGGCTCGCTAAGTCTCTGAAACATAGCCGATCTGGTGCTCGTTCGGTGTGAATTCTCCGACCGTTTGGTGTACTCGTCACTGTCAAAGACCGTCCCGCCCGGTGTCTTTCACTGTAAGAGCCATAGAAACCAGCCTCCACAACCTGGGGGTAGGAGGTTAGGCCCTGTTCCGTGCCCATGAAACTCTTCAACCAGGGGTCAAAGCTCAGTCCGCCAGGAAGGGTGCTGGGTCCTCTCAGTCCGTCAGCCCCAAGGACACGCGTTTGATGAGATGTTCCGCCAACCCAGAGTTCTGACGGTTGGTTTTGACGTACAGGTGTACAGGTGTCCTGTTCATGTGGTGATCCCATTGAATACCCATTCTGGTGAGCCATGTTTGAAATGTGCATGGTTCATCATGATCCAATGGTTGTTGCTGCTCCTCATTCTGCAGCGATTTAAAGTTAAAGCTGCATGGTTCTGGTCCCTGCAGCTGTTTTGAAGTCGGATCCTGTTCCTTCTTCTCTTGAAGTCAGATGTGCAAGCAACATGGTAAGGGCACATGCTGTTGGCTCGCTTCTTCAGGCTTCGCAAGGCTTCGCTCGGCCTGGTGGAGCGGGTCCGACCCCCCCGACCCCCGGTCCGACCGCCGCTTCGCGCCGCCTGGGGGGCGCTCCCCGTGGCGACGCTCGGCCCGTTGGAGGGCTCTTGGGACGTTTCGGCTTCTCGGCATAGATGAGCCACAAGCAGCGACCTGGCAAGTCGGGACCCCAAGTTCTTGGGCTCCGGGATGCTCTGGGGCCTCAGGATGCCTCAGGTCAGGTGCATGCAGGAACAGACCTGGAACCCACCCCCCAATCACCTGAGGATGTGGGCCAGCAGCCCTATAGGTAAATCCCTCCACCATCGTGTGACGCTTTGCAGCGCCACGGCGGGTCGGCTGGGTGACCGCTTGGAGGGTTCGGAAAGCGGAACGCCCACCCGGCCCGTTGGTCACATCTGAAGGAACTCCTCATCCGTCCGAGGTGTTCGTCTGCTGGTTTTTGGGGGGTCCATGCGTCTAAGCCAACCGCCAAACCCGCCTGCAGCGGTGTGGCGGTTGAAGACCTGGGAACTTGGGAGCCAAACCCGGCGAGAACCACGGGCCCTGACCCTGTGCCACACGTGGGATCGAAAGCAAAGCTCCTTTTTAGTTCAACCATGAATGAATTCCCATGTCGATACTCCCGGATTCCCGGGAGCATGGATTCATTGTTGGGGACCTGCGGATGAACCTTCTGATCTTCGGCGAGCACCTCAAATGAAGTGTGGCAGGAATCCATGAGCCAACTTGGTGAATCCAGGGTCCGAAACCACTGGCTATTCTCGAGTTGTCACACGAATGGGAAGGCATGGAACCAGGCTAAGACCAGCCCCCGGTCCCTCGTCGCTGCCAGCGTCAACTCTTGAAAGGACTGACCAAATAAACTGTTAGGTTTAGCATGTCGACAAAAACAGAAAAGGCTTCAGGCTTCTTCACTGACTTTACTGATTGGGTTGGAGCTAGCAGCTAGCGATTCAGACTTGCACTTGACTTCAATGATCTTCAATGTCATATGCCGCATGTCAGAGAATCCACTGTGTCTCTCATGCTTCTCTGGTCGCCCCACCCAGGGTGTTTTCTCCGCTTCCACCATTGGCCAACTTCACCCACGGCTCGACAGAAAAGACCCTGAAGCCAAGCTTTCTCCGGGTCTCCCGGTGCCTGCCAGAGCTTGGAAGCCTCCACCTTCTTCTCACTTCGTGGAGCTCCTGTCGACCAGGACCCCGTTTTTGACGTCGGTCGATCGTCGACGCCGGCCGTGAGGAGTGTTCATTTCTCCGAAGACGCACCATTCTCACAATGGGTTTCAATGGGTTTGAATGGATCTCTGGCCCCCCAATTCTGGCGACGTTTCGAGCGAACAGCACGACCACACATCGTTTTCTCCACTCCACAGGTCGGAGAGAATGCGCGAATGGACCCGACACAAGACACCGCTACGACGTTACGGGTGTTTGTGGCGACCCGAAGGCCCAAAGGACAAAGGGTCCAGATGTGTTCTTTTTTGGATGGGGTGGTCGATCTGGCATGTCAAGCGGCCGGAAGGAAACAGTATTTCTGCCACTTGAGACCCGAAGAATTGGACAAATTCCGTCTATAAACCTCTTGAAGGGCCAATGAGGAATTGTCTCTTTCGCCGAGGCGAAACAAGTCAACTGGTGCCTCTTGAAAAGACACAAAAGCAGGCCTTTTCTTTAGGGTGTCCTTTCTGGAGGTGGTCGATTCGGGTGATTTTTTTTGGATACCGAACTCCTAGCATTCAGGAAAGCCAATAGCTCATGCAGCAATGCCTCTATTTAAGGCAAGACTGCGACTCCCCAAGCCACTCATATTCGGTGAGCAATCTGAGTGGACCATTTGGTTCAAAAACTCTAAGTGGGCCCACAAAAGACCTGGCCAGGGGCCAGGGAGGCTTCTTGTGAGCACCATGTTTAGAACATCAGGCATCCTATCATCACAGCTTCCGAACATACTTGATGCATGAGAACTCCCCCACACTTCGACTCCCCTGCTCATGGTGGTGGCTCAGAAATCAACACGTATCTTGCAACAGCTGAGAAAAAAGAAAGAAACACACCATTTTCGAAAGCCACTGCAAATGAGCGGCTTCACCATCTATCCTGTGGAGTAGACAGATACGACTAACATCATTCCCTCACTTCTCCCTCGTTCGGACGAACGTCACTTCTGTTCGTCCCGACGAACTCGCCCCTCCTAGCGACCCAGGCAATCGTCGGAGCGTATGGCTTCGCCGTGCCGAGGCGCCTTTCCAATCAGGGGGAGGTTCTGCTTGGGATGGGATGGTGCGACAGCAGTTCTGCAACAGGCTTCTTGTTACTACTAGCGTGGCACCTGTTACTACTAGCTTCTTGTGACTACTAGTAAGGCACTTGTTACTAGAAGCGATGCACCTGTCCACTTACCTGAGGGATCTGAGGGTGAAAAAGTGTCCCAAAGATGGGTGATCAAAGCTGGCGCTTTGATCGCCCATCTTAAGACCTCAAAGTAAATCCCAACTACATCAGTTGATATATCACAAAGCATCCACACCAGTAGATACCATTTGTACCTCTCAAGAAGTTTGCATTCATTTTCTTTACAGGAAGGCCACACATCCACCCCCTCTGAATTTTCAGACCTCAAAGACCCCTCAGACCGTGCGCCTTCGCCCTCCTTTGGCGTCGCCGGCGCCATCTTCCGGAAGGCTTCTCGGCGCGCGGAGGAGGCCGTCGGCGAAGCCGCGATGCGTCCCAGGTTCGGCGGAGAAGGTGTTCGGCACTCGAGTTCATCGGGGGTTCATTCCCAACGTGTTCATCCCTGACTGTGCGATTGATATCATCCACCCACCATCTTCCGACCTGCACCCCGGCCTCCACCCTAGCACGGTCTTTCCTTGATTCCGGAAAGCCGACTAGTGGAGTTGCACTATTGACCCCGGACTACGCAGGAGAGGGACACAAATTGATTTGGCCAGCACATGCTGAGCGTGCCTTTTCAAAAGAAGAAACAGGAACATCATCCATCATCAATCATCGACATCTGTTTCGTTGTTCAAAAGAAAAAGGTCCTGGCAAGCTCAAAGCCTTCGATCAGCACCCTCCAAAACAGGTCACAAAGTTCTGTCACAACTCGATCGGCTGGATTCCAGGTCCAAGCATCCAAAAGCCTCTCCAAGCGTCCTCCATTTCCAATCCGTCCCCGCCAAGCCACGCAAGCCAGTGGAGGAGCGGAAGTCGGGTTTGCCCTTCAGAAGCACCTCACTCGGCGAACCACGTACATGTAGCGATTGAGACAGCCGATCGGCCCCAGATCCGGGCACCCAAGTCAGTGAGGGTGCGAACAGGATCTGTTGTCAGCCCTGGGAGACTCGGCCCCAGCGGTTAACCGCGACTCCGGAGTGCCAAACCCGATGATTGGAGCCTCTCAGAGGGGTTGGGTCCAAGTCGCACCCAGGTGGACGAGTGCAAGGCGTTTGGAGTCTGGAGGTGATCGATGGTGGCGACTCCTGTGAAAACCACGTATTTGGATGAGTGATGATGAGTGATATCTCTGGCTGACCCAAACCATACTGTCCAATCCCCCATAGGTTAACTCTAGAAGTCCAGTTCGACTCTATTTTGACCGACTGAAGGTTTCAGGAAATTCCGGGTCACTCGGGTCACCGAACTCGTCAGAACCATTCCAACAGAGGTGGGTCAGAACCCTATAGCCTAGTTCGACTATCCCAGTTGGGTACCCCAGTAAGTGACAGGTCCTATGGTCCCGGTCACGTTCCACCTCTCTTGGTTCTTTTTGTAGTCTGACCGACTCCGGTGCAGCTTTCAGCCCCCTGCCTCCATTCTCAAGTCCTGCTTCGGAACTCCTGTCCTGGCGCACTGTAAGGTGCCGGGTTGGGTTGGTTTGATAGACTGCCGTTGGAGCCAAAGAGGTAATACGGGTGTATATATGCCCTGGAAGAGGAAACAAAACACCTCAAAACCCATGAGATGTTAAAAGTACTGTGAGACCCAAAGAATTTGAACTTCTGGTTGTGGTGATTCCCAAAGTCCATCCAAAAGGAGCGACCAGAACCGAACGACTTCAAATTCATGGAATCCCAGCAATAGCACACAGCCTTCGAGACAGCTTTCAAAAATCCGGTTCAGGTTCAGCTGCACTTGAAGGTCTCTCCAATCCAAACCCCGAAGTCACCCTGAAGACCCACAGGTACTCACAAAGGTCTCACCAGTGACCACACTTGAGTGGCGGGGTCGGAGCTTGTCGGTCGAAAACAACAAAGAAACAAGAAATACTATATAGAATTATATAACAGAAAAGAAAGGATCATTGGAGGGTTTGGTTTTCAGACTGCCGGGGAACAACCTCAACATTACTGATTCGGGGTGCCCCTGCCACTGGTGTTCCCAGTGCCCAACCGGGCCTACTGGCTTATGAAGTCTTCCGGACTATACCTTTCATGGCCCTCTGGGCTGTGATTTTTTGCAAACTAACACACCACCTTCTCGACCACCCGCAGCCTTTCTGCCAAGAGTTCCAAAGCCACTTCAAACTGCACCACATCAATGGTACGCTGCCCTGCAAGCAAGTGAGGATGTTTACCAGCCATGAAAGGAAAAAGTCATCTTCAGCATCCATGAAAGTCTCTTGTGCCCTTTTCATGCTCGATCGCAAGCTATCCAGGAAGCCTGACCGAATACAGTGGGGTGAAAACAAGAATTCAAGCCTGATGCAGGATGGTTGAACCATACATGTTCATCTCTTGGCAGGGTGGCGGCGCATCAGCCGTCTGCCAAAAGCAACCATGCAAAGTTGACGACAAAAATACAACTGTTCAAGAGAATGTTGAGTTTGGGACTATGGCACTTGCGCATGGCCATCCCTAACCTCTAACAATTCCATCAGACTCCCATGACACCCCCACCTTTCTTCTTCACGCGGGTATCACAGAAGATCAAATCCACCTGCGCGCTTCCCATCTTGCGATCCAGCAGCTGGCAGTCCTGGCGTTGTTCTGTACGCCTGGACCTAGCCACAAGGGGTTCGTGGCAAAGACCCAGAATTTTCAAGGGAACTGGACTGTGACTAGGCCCTAGGTTTCTCCAAAATGATCCAAATGTTCCAAACCCAAACAGCTTGATGTTCGAGGTTTGGATCATGGCATTCGCAGGGGCCAAATTACCTGGAGGTACCTGGCGCGCCAGACAGAGGGAGGTCGATTCACCTGACGGGAGCCTCTTCCAGGGCCGAACTCTGCGATATCATAGGTAAAGGCAGTGCGGCAGTGTTATCTATCAAAGGCAGCAGGAAGCACAACTTATACAATGCCGATCTATCACTCTCTATCGTGATGCAATTCACAGGGCCAGCATCCAGGATCGTTCTTGGAGAGCTGAAGAGCGCTTCAGCATTCCGAACGATGGTGCTTCACTTGGTACATCTTGGTATACTATACCAAGCTTAAAGCTCCTACCATCATGCAACAACAGGAGTGCCTTGAGTCTTTGGCCTTCCCTCGTCCTATTCGAACTGAAGCAGTGCTCCGATCGATGGCCTTCCCTCGCGAGACACCGTCCGTTCCGTAACGATCAGATGGGAACGAGACTTCCGACGCTCCCGGAACGGCACGAAATGGGAGATACCCTCTGGACTTCCAGATGCCAGTCAAGTAGATCAAATGTTGGTCAGTGCGTGGACAAAAATGCTCAGAGTTGGGACAAAGTATGACAAAGTTACAGATCCCTATCCAGATTATATTCCAAGTGAGCTGCTACTCAGAACAATTCCTATAGACAAGTAACTGGGAAACATCGACTCGAGCATATGCAACACATATATATTGCAAGTTGCCGCTATCGCATGTTGCTGTCATTTCGTGTGCGATGTGTCTTGTTAGATGAATTTGCCCAAGTTGCTCCTGGTAGGTTTCTGTCAGGCTGGTGATTTTCTGCTATACATTACAACAACTTCACAAACTACAATACCAAGGGTGCATCAGATACGTCCGCCAGCCAACCTTCTTAGGTGGTGGTGAACACTCGGCTACAGGGGCATGTGCGGCATGCTGGTTTGGGGGTACCTTTGAAGATCCAGTTTGAGGTCAGGTCATCCAAAAGCATCCCTGTCAGAATGTGGAGATTGGCTGGTAATTCTGGATCACCGTCCGGCCCGCCACAGCTCCACGTCAGCCACATCTGATGGGGTGAGTCAAGTCCTGGACCTCAAGAGGGTCCTGGATGACCTCGTACGAGCACAGGTATGGTTGCCCCCCCCCTCTGGAAGGAAGTACCTTCCATGTGGTTCTTTTCCATGTGGTATCCATGCAGCTTCCTCCAGTCCGGAAAGCCACACGAAGGAGCTGCTTCCATGTAGGAAGCCTTAAGTAATTTGAGAAAAAGTACACCACCAGCTTCCCACAGCTCAACCGTTGAGGGAAGTCCCATATATCAGAAGTGTTGTTAGCTCTTGGATGGTTATGCTGAGATGTTTTCTTCCACGTTAGTCTATATTATTATTAAAGTTTCACGGTCCCAAAGGTGGGCAGAAGCGAAATCACGGTGGCCCACAAGCGAAGCGTCCTCGCAGAGCTTCATGAAGCTCTTCCCATCCAGCTCTGCTTTGCCAGCACCGCCTCGGAAGGTGACTCAGTCTTTAACAAGTGTTTTTTTTCCCAAGAATGGTAAAGAGCACGTTTTGGGGACTTGGCGAAAACAACAGTCGCACATGTCCATCGGAGATAATGATGTTCGTTCTGCGTGCTCCAATCACTTGCCATTGATGTTCAACAACCTACCCCTAGGGATCCACTGCCACCCTTCTATCGGTACGGTGATTGGAGACACTGTTGTGTAGGTTTGGAGGATCCAGTCGTAGCGAACCTGAGGTTCTGTACTCGGATCCCTAAGGTATATACATACCCGTGTAGCACCTCAAACAGTTATATATATAATATATGTCTCTTCCTCGGAGAGTCCAAGGAGCTTGGAAAAAGCTCATAGCTGATCTTTTGACCATTTTGAGACACATTAGACAAGGAACAAAAGTTGTAGAAGACCGCTTCCAAGCCATCACTGTCACTGGGCGCCAGGATGGCCTTCGCCTTCTCGATTTCTCCTTGATCGATGACAAAGAAACTTCGCTTCACAGGCTCAGTCCACCCATCTGGTGACCTCCCTCGTCTAAGATGACCTGGTTGGTTCTTGGCAGGCCTTGTCAGTCGCCTCTTTAACAGAACTCACTCCCACCCGGTACCTTAGAGAAGTGGTTTTGTAAAAGTGACGACTGCCTGGAAACCCCAGCAACCAGAAACAAGCGGTTGTTCCGGCAATTGAATTGCTTTACGAAATGTCTGGGACTGGGGATGTTTCTGGACCATCCCAGGTTCGGACCGTCCTGAAGGTGAACAAGACACGTCAACGGCAACGAAAAAAGGCCAAATCCATGTGGTTGTGAGTCCAACCTGTGGCCCCCAAATTGACCCGGCAGCTTGACCAAACCTCGTCAGTCATAGACCCTGCTCTTCATCTTCGCTGGTCAACTGACCAATCCGGGTTCCCTGGTTGGCCAGTGAACCCACACCGATGAACAAAAAAACTAACAAATCATTCAACCAAGTTGAGACACTCCGCTCCAATAGTCGCCAAACTGAGCTCCAAGGCAAGGTTGGTCTTCGCTACATGCCGATCCCGTTGTTGAGACCAAACTTTGGCTTCCCAAAGGCAAACCCCTTGGAGGAAGCCTATCACGACATCGCCCTCCATGGAACCCTGCCACCAATTTGACCACCTAAGCTTCGTGAGCCCATGCCGTTCTTGATCCAAGCGCGAAACTCGGCGTAGGAGATCCGATGATCCTTGGACTTGTCCAGATCCGCACCTCGGACTGACTTGACCCCTTGACCCGGCACCCCGCACCGAACAGGGGGGCCACTCGGGCGCACCAAGCCGACCGTCGGTCGGCACCCGGTTCTGAGTGGCTGGGGAGAAGAACGAACTCAACAGGCATCGCGTGGATCCGGGAAATGACATGGGTGTTGGGGGGCGTATCATGGCGCGGACCTTGCTTAGCAGGGTCCCTTTTGGCCGCTTGGGAGCCTTCGAGGGTTGTCTTTGGGGTTTTCCTCATGCTGGCGAAATGGGGGCGGCTTGCAGGCTTAGAACTGCTGGAGTGGAGCTCTCAGCAGCCGCTCTCAGTGGTTTGCTTGCCGCTTCCATTCTGTTGGTTCTACGTCGAGTGGACGAGTGGACTTCTCCAGTCAACAACAGTAAACGCTTCTCCAGTTTCGCAGGTTGGGTGAATGGCGTGCTGGCCTCAGAAACGAGGCCTTGGATGTTTCTTCATATTCTAAATTCTATGAGAGGATGGAGAACGAGTATATTAGCCTTTTGAGTGATAGAGGCTCAAATCACGACCGATTATATAATATATGTTTAAACAAAGAAAGTAAGGCAAACCTCATACACGTTTCAAGAGCTTCTTCATGCAGGAAATCAAGGGCATAGATTCTGAAGGATCGCATCCGGTTACACAATGAATTGCAGCAGCACATGTTCCAGCTTTGTACAACTTGGCTCTTCTGGAATCAGAGATCCCTGACATGGCCCTTGCCGTGTCACGAGGGTCCTTGAGGCCGAGTCGCACACGTTCCGGACCTCTTCGTTGGTGAGGGAGCCCAGGTTTCTCAATGCCATGGCCATTGCCTTGGGGGAGGCATGTACGGGCAATGGAAATATATAACTGCATTTCTAAACGCAGCGAAAAGGGAGGATCTCGCGCAAACTGCAGGTACAAAGAGAGGCTCATGAATACAACGCGCAAGCTTCGCAAAGCTCTCTGTGCCTGTAAACTCGTGGACCCACAAGCCTTAGTGACTTAGTGGGGTTCCATTTTGGAGAGACAGACAAACGCATCAAAAATGAACCGAAGCAACGCGAAACCTGTTGGCATGCCGAACAAGTCCATCCACACCCCCATCCGCACAAACCGCTCACCGCTCACCTCCCAAACCTGTCACAAAACGAGCGGCGCCCATGTCCATGAGACCCGAATTGTCAATGTCGTAGGTCTGGAAGGCCCTCCTCCAGGTGATTCGTGCGTCTTACATGGCTGCAAGACTCAAAGCTGGGGGCTGCAAGAATGCCGTGAAACTGAACTTCAAAGGAGTGTGGATAAAGACCTTGGAATGATTCAGGCCGTCCACCTGTCCACCTTGGGATGCTCTTCTTTCTCTGGAATCTTCTCCTGATCCCACCCACTCGCCCAGCTCCAGGCGCGAGCCGCTGACAAGCCATGCTTCCCGTCGCAAGATCCGCTCGCGCCTGATCCGCTGCTCCCAACGAATGCCCGTGGTCGCGATGATCTCCTCCCAAGGTTGTCGCGAAGGGTTCTCGCGAGCTGTGCCGTCCAAAGGAAGGACATCCAATTCGAAAGCCCTGAGAAACGAAGTCCTGGATCTTCAAACATCGAAAAGGGGTTAAAATCTCAAGGCCTTCGGGGACGATGCAGAAGAAGTCATGGTCCAACCATGACATGACCAAGTCGGTGCTTAGACCTCAGTGCATGACCTCGGTCGGTGACCCGTGGCGACTGGGGCGGGAACAAGGGTCACTTTGAAGAGGTAGGGAGGCAGGTAGGTAGGTAGCCAGACAGACGGACGGATGGATGGACAGACAGGACAGACAGACACAGATGATAGATTCTCTTTGTATTTCAAGTGGTGCAGGCGTTCTTCCATCGGTAGCAAGCCACAAGCAACTGGGCGCCCTGAGATGAGTTGCCTGCTTCTTGACGACATAGGTGTTCTTCTTTACCGTCCGACTGTACGGAACACTCGGCGCGCGGCAGATCCGATGAAACACAATACGGACGTGCCTTCTTCACTTCCAAAGCCTTGGGACTTCCCTTCTGCAACCACGCCAGGAACTCCATGCGCGACACCTTCTCATCGCCGCCTCACACCGGACCGAGAGGTCGGCCGCCGTCGTCCGAGTCGTCGGACCAGTCCGCGGACCGGACCCGACCGGACCCGACCGGACCCGACCGTCGGGCCGACGGCGAATGAAGAGAAAGGAGAAAGAAAAATAAAGAAAAGACACCCCATGCAGGTCTCACAACTGAATGGCGAGCTCGAACTGAATAGATGAAGAGTGTCAACATGCGCATCGACGCGAGCTCGAACATCACATGCAGGTCTCTTCTTTTTAGAGACGCGAACCCATCCAAACCCCCTCCCTCCGATCCACCTGTGTCGAGCTCTTTCATCAAGAGTGCAATGTCTCGAAAGGTCAAGCAGGGCATCAGCACGCGGAAGACGCTGGACATCCTGATAAGAGCTGGCCAGTGAACAGCAGAGAGAAACCTTTTCTTTAAAGCTCGGTCGTGTCAGGCAATAGGCGGAACCCCCAAAGACCGCCTCACAAAGGCAAAACAAACTAAAAACCATGTGACTGAAGACATGTCTCCCTTTTAAACTCTGTTCTGGCGTCTTGTAGACAGTCAGGCTCTCGGCTAACAAATCTGTGTTCTTAAACACCTGTTTGTTCGACTGTGTCTCATAATTGCAATATAGTAGTATGACCCACTACCGACCCCCAAAAAGTCCAAAGGAAACAAAAGCATTCCGCATTCCCTCGACACTTCCTCTCCCAAAGCCACTGGGCCCACCCACCCACTGGGCCTGGCCAGAAGAAGCCCTTTTAGGGTCGGTGAAATCCAAGTCGTCCAATGGGTCCAGTGCTTTGGACGGGCTCTTGACGTGCTGGGTTTTGGGCTGGCTTTCACACAAGAGCTTAGCTCTTGGCATGTCGTTCTTGAACTGCTTACCAGGTGCTGAAGCACCAGACGCACGACTCGATCGAAGGCCACAACAGCAGTTGAGCCGAGCAGCTCGTCCAAGTCTAATGTGCCACCGCCATCCTGTGAGCGATGAAATGTCAGATTGACATGACGAAGCGTGCGTGTTGTTCTTGGAGGGATCGTTGGCTAGGATGAGGCAAGCATTTAAGGCTTAAGCCCTTCTTGCTTCTAAATGACTGTCAGTGGAACTTCTGTGGGGGTCGAATAGCCACAACGAACTTATCTTTGAGGTTCACATCGTGCAGTCTGCTTGGCGCGCTGCGACTTCTTTTCATTCGAGGTGGAGAAGTGCCACGGGCCCCCGCATGGGTGGCGAGTGCCTAGAAGACCAAAGAAGGGAACATGTCAGTTTCCACTGCTGCAGTATCATCACTTGTCCCCTACATCATTGTATCACCAAGAACCGGCCAGACTTGACAGGCGAAAGTACATTTAGCAGGTCTGCAAAAACATCTTTTGTTTTTCAACTATGTAGCGAGCTCCATCTGTCTGTTCGGCGAAATGCCAGTAGATGTAGGTTCATGGTTGAAAAAATATCCCATCGTATACGGCGGCACCCACCGGCCTCTACATGTTCTTCCATTGGGTTTTCACCTGTGGAACAAAAGAAGGGAAAGACCTTCGTTCCATGCCGCTACGTTCCCACCTGCCAGGGTGACCAAAACGTGGCACCCCACCGCGGTGAAGTGCGGTGGTTTCCGGACCCCTGGAGAATCCAACCTGATCCAGTATCAGTCTCTTCCAACAAGGTGAACGTAGGTGAACTAGAATATGCAAAGAATGGTTCTAAACCCTTCCAACCAAAATCCTGGAATTCTTCATCTTCGTCCCACCTTCCGCCCCCCCTTTCGGTTCCAAAAGCCTTGTCGAAGCGCTTGAAGAGGTCCCGAAGCCGCGCCGCGGTCGACGAGCCCGTCTCGGCGATGATGATTTGACCTCGGCGACCGCAGCGGCGTGGTCGCGCTTAACAGGAACCGAATGGATTTGGTGTGAAATTCATGTAAGTGCGATATGTCCTGTCTATGTTTCTTGTGAATGCCACTATATCTTACTCATTGAGACTATGTGCTTAAATAAGTGTGAGGTCTTGGTACGCCGTCTTTCAAACGACCTCAATAGCAGATCACTGGAAGTCGTTGTCGTCAACTAAGGTTGTCTTGCTCACAAGTAATCATATGGATCTTGGACAAACAGTGCCTGGAATCTAAATGACTCACCAAGCTGGATGTGAAGTCTGACACTGGATGTGTAGAACTCGTCAAGTAATCTACTAACATGTTTTCAGACTATTACAAGCACATGATTCCAGAGGCCCCAAACTCGCACATGACTCGAGAGACCCCAAACTCGCACAAATGAGAGTCCACGTCAAACAGCGCGTCCCACCGGAAGAACGGTCGGACCATGCCGGCCCCAATGGCCCTTAAAGGGCCGTGATCTTTAAAAACATCCCGTATATCCCCGTTCGAATTTTGGAGGTGATCTTGGGGACATACATGTTTGTAAGAAAACATGTGTATAAAATGCATCCCCCTGGGAGTTTCTACAGAATTGTGAGTTCTCAGGTTACTTTTGGTTACAAAATGATCGGTTCTGCACTCCCCACAGCCAAACACACTACTACAAAATGCGGTTCCAGAGATAACCTTGTTGGGTTCATTCCAACAAACATCGTCAAAGCTGGGGTCACTACACAATGACATGACAACCATGCCTCTTTTGCAAAAATGGTGAACTGTCTCCACAAACCACACAATTGTATATATATATATATATATCAACATGATATGTCAGGCATCCAGAAGTGTGCGTGTTATCGTGTTTCAATACTTTTCTGCACTGACTCCAGAACATCAGACCTCTACAAAATGATATTCCCGGATCAAGTTTTCTAGGACACAAGGCCATGAACCCCTATAGCCTATAGAATGACCAGCCCATTTCTTAAAAACAATACATGTCTATATAAAATATTGAGCTGTAAGGTACTCATAGGGGAAATGTTAACGGGGATTTTTTAAAAAAGAATCAAGGCGCAATTGAGTTCCAAGCTACTCAGCTCTTGGGCAGCAGGTGTCCCAGCTTTTAGCCAGTCCATGAACTCCTGGGCATGCCAGGAAGACACAAATGAAAGTGCACTGCAGCAATTGCAAGACACCTCAAAGATCTAGCAGGTCATATGAATCCACCGGAAAGTGTCCGGACCCAGGCCACCCCTGACCAACGCAGGTCTCGCAGAACTTTGGTCGAACTAAAAGTTTTGCGTTTCGGGCGAGAAAATGGCGAAGCAGAAGGTTGCACGCTCGCAGCAGCCATTGGCAGCAGCGGAGGTGGCGAGTGGGTCGGGGGCGACGCGCGGTGTGTCTTCGAACGTGTCGGGAGCCGCGTGTCGCGAGGCGCAAACGCGGGACGAGACGCCACGTCGGGACGAAGGTCCCCCGCGTCCCCCCGCTGTTGAGGTATGGGACGTCAGCCAACGGTTCACTGGGCATGTGCAGCCAGCTGCTCTAGCTAGCTGGCAAACAACCCCACTGGCAAGTGCTATTGAGTACTCAGTGACTAGCCGCGAGCAGATGAGATAACCCCCACAAGGAAATTTATATAATCCAGGCGATTGTCGCCATCCTGCAGCATTTCCACAGCTTCAACCCGCTGCTCCAGAATCAGGGGGTTGAGACTCATAAAACGAATCAAGTTCAAGCCGGGTTGTTGAGCCGCTGCTGCAGCGGGCTCTGCTTCCGGGGAGTCCTGAACAAGCCCAACACGTGCAGACAATGCAGTGTTTCATGGTCTTCAACTGCACCCGAAGGACATCACCAAATTTCCCAGCTCAAATGACCTGCATGGCCAGTAGTCTTGGCATACAAACGTTTTGATGAGAGATTTGGGCCAATGGCCAAGGAGCAATGACGGTAGCACAAGCGTCACTCCAATCATGAGCCTGTGCAAGTCACGGTGATAGTCAACCCTAGCCACCAGTATTCAATACCAGAAGACACCCTTATCAACCTCTTCCTCTATCCTCTGCAGCATGGTTAGCCGCAGGTGATGACCCTAAAGCCTGAAAAGCTTTAGGTTTGGGCGTTTGAAAGCGAACGCACGAGTTCACGGCAGCGTGCTTTGGTGCCGTTAAAGACAGATTGGAGGGACCTTGAGGGACCCACTTGCAAGCCTGCTGCGCTTTTTTGTTGATTATCGGCTCCAACTACCCAGCACTCTAGTTGCAACAAGAGAAAACTTCTACACCCAACGGATTCTATGTGCACGAGCAAGCGAGTTGAGGAAAGTTGACAGCGAACAAGACCGTGCACGGAGTCTCTTTGGATCTACGCCCCCCACCCTGCTACTCTCACCAGAATGGCTCGATTGGAGGTGGGCTTGTGCCAGACAGAAGAAGGCCAGCACGCGAAAAATCCCATCCAAGCTGGGGGAGTGTGTTGAAAGTACATTCTTTCATGTTTGCGTGGTTGGGAGTTCCTTTTTCTTCTTTGAGTTGCTTTATACAAGTGGGAACTCGCGGTTGAGGTCCGGTGGGGAACACTGCCAGCCAGAACTCGCGGTTCAGGACGAGGCGGAGGAGGTCTTAAAATCTAACAACCCTCACCTGACAGGCAGGTGAGGCAAAACATGTTTGAACTGTTCGAACCACATTCATTCTACCGGCTCAAGCGTTTCAAGAAAAATCCACTTGCCGGTGAACCAAACATCACCGTTGGTCTGGCGGAGCCCTTCACTCACGGTCCTTGTGAGAGACGAGGCCATCGCCATTTCCAGTCCTTAGTCAAGCGAGTGGATGGTCGAGTGGCGGTTCACATCCGTTTGTTCAAGAAGCTCACCGGTGCTGAAGGCAGGAAATGGAAACGGAGGGGGTACAAACAAGGAGCTTGATACTAGAATGACATGGTTGAAATGTACACGGTGTGCACAGCTCAAGTGTTCGATCTTTTTGGTTTGTAGCCATGACTTGGACACTCTTTCGCACCTGCACGTGAATAGTGGTCAGCAATAGACAGTAAAGGCCTCTACTGCGCTGTGGGTATCACTACTGCATTTGGTTGCAGGCTGGGGGGGGTCTCTCCAGCAGTGCGCACTGCATACACCATAGAATATAATGGAGTCATGGAAGAGTAGGCGTACGTACAGTAAGCAAACAAACGGTGAGCCACAATCAGGTCAGCTTAACACCCTTCTGGAAAATAGAATCATTTTCTCTAGCTTACCATAAAGATCCATAAAGCCAGTGGTTTACCGGGTCGTCTCAGAAGCAAACCACGTGACAGCCAGAGTGCACTCGAGAGAGGTTCTATTCATATACAATAAACAAACAGTAGGAGAGTCAAGAGAGTCAGTTGTGTTCCCATCATGAACAAAGAAGTCATGATCCTCATCGAGTCATTGAGAAACAAAGCACCAAGCTGCTCGTTGATCCACTTGCAGAAAAAGGCCACCTCCGTGACGGAGAACTGCGGATTCCTCGGGGCGGGCGAAAAGTGATGGCCGGTACGAACGGGACGCCAAATAGAGTGGTTTTGTATGGTGTTGTATCCCCCAGGTACCATAGACCGAACTTGGCTGTTCATGACCTGGTGTCGTGGCACCATGAATCAACCAAGATCAAGGGGCGTAGGTCAGGCTATCGGCCGAAGCATGGGGAGGATGGGATCCCTCTCGATGTCAGCGATGGGGGAGTGGTGCTCAAAGACCAGACACATGGCCTGGGTGATGTGGAGAGAAGGGAGCGCAAGCCATCGGGGGTCGTGGTAGGGGTTTAATAAACCGGAGCTGCTGCTTTTGCGGATGGACCATTGATAGAGTTAGTTCACTGACGTCTTCTGCATGAGTGACCAAGAGTCCACGGTTTTTTGCGTCACGCGTCACCCAGTTCGACCGAACTGAGACGAAGATCTGCACCGAAACCTCATCCAGTTGAGCAGTGTTTTTTTGTGACGAAACTATACCAGGACCCTCCGAGGGGTGTCTATTTATAACCCCTTAGCTGTTAAGGGGTGTCCATTAACCACCCCTTGGGGGTCCTGGTACACTGGAAGCATACCTTCGCATCTGCCTTCGCGATGTGTCGCCTTCGCGAACCGTTTTGGAACACGCAGAGACAAGGATTGTTTGCCTATACGCAAATTGCCCTCGCGAAAGAAAAGGTGGGGCATACGTGCGTTGGCTTCGCAAAACTGTGAGAATGGCCTTCGTGGGCTGTAATGTAGTTCCACTTTCATATGAACATGAACCTTTACATGCCAAAAAAGTGGAATCTACACAGTAAAATGTACCTTTCCAATGAACCTTTATATGTCTGAACCTTTCTAATTAATGTAGTTTTCTTTTCGCGTGCGGGGTGCCTCGGACCGATTGCAATCCCTGAACACGGCCCAGGCACAAGGAAAAGAGTGCTTCTCTCAGCTCCAACATGTCCAGTTCTCCGCTGTTGTCCTGCCCGGCGCAACTGGAACTCTCACATATTCGCGGGAAGGTTTGTGACGAAGGCCATATGCCGTACGCGCATCATTCTGCGCCATGCCCTGTTAGCCGACGCTCCGTGGAGTCAGCAAATGCGCCTTCCAGGACAGAAAGCTTTGATCAGCAGGCCATGGCGAGGAGTCAAAAAACAGGGGTTGGCATGCGAGCGATTGGGGCGGCCCACATGAGTATGGAGAGTTGTCCCTGTAGTGCAAAAGGGCGGGTCCGTGCCCTTCCTTCACTCGGACGGTCCGAAACGCCGCCGCCTTGTCGGACATCTCGAAGACCTGAAGAGGACGAAAGACGGTGCTTCCGCGTTGTGGACGGCACCCCACGGGGGAGGGTCAGGGAAAAGTCGAAGGCCTTCTTATAATAAGGGTCATTTAGAAAAGACATGGGCCATCCCATGTGAGGCTGGCAGTTTGTTCAACCAGGTTGCCTTGGGGCACCCAACAAAAGCCAATGATCTTGGTTTGTGTTCACACGGATTGCTCATCTAGAAAATCCTCCTCCTCAACCAATGTTGGGTCATAAAACCTCCATCGGCCAAAGGAATTGGGGTACAATTCCATGGTCACAACCACCTTTTGGGGTTTGTGGGATGAGGATGTCCAAAGTCCCCGTCGGGAGATCAATCTACAAAGCTTGATGGGAGTTCAAGAAGGGCATTCCAAACAAAAACGATATAAGTATTAATACACACCCGTTCAAAACTGCCTGGCTCGGTCTTTCTCCATGCAGCTTCGGTCTGCGAGTTTTTGGGGGACTGTTGTCCACTAGAAGGGGGGTCGCTCCAGTCTCACCGATGAACCTTCACCGCACTGCGCCCCTGCGTCGTGCGCGCAGTCACCGGCCGCGTCGCGGTCGCGTCGCTGCGTCGCTGTCCGTCGCACCTCGTGGATTCGGTTTTCCATGTCATTCATGTCGATCGGCACCGTCTCCTTCACGGGAATGTTGGGACCCAAAAAAAAGGATCCCCCACCACATTTGTGGGGTCCGCCACAAGGGAAGAAGACAGGCTGGTATCTGTAGCCTTGCGGGTTAGTTCCAAAAACAAGGAAAACTTACAACTACCCCAATTCAATTATACTCAGATGGTCGCGGACACTCTCGTACAGCAAAACACACAAGCCTTATCGAACGACAAGTGACATGGGGAAGTGAGACCTCTCCGACCAAAGTCTTTTGGTGAGGGCCTTGATTGATGCACTTTTTGAACTTCTTAAGCCATTGGTCTGGCCAGTAGCCTGCGAGATCCTGATGAAACCTGATGAAACATCGACGTTGTTCATACTTCTTCGCTCAGAGGCAAACAACCTGCAACTTGATTCCTTGATCCGTTGAAGTTGAGCTGTTTCTCTCAAGAGGAGGCGGAAACGGCTCAAACCCCACCACACATCAGTCAACCAAATAAATGGTTCCGCCTTTCTTGTTTTTTTTGAGTGGAGACGGCTCCCAGTGACGCTCGTCGCTGGAAAAATACCGCAACACCCACAGTGTACTCCCCTGCTCTTCGGACCACATGGACCCACCAAAACCACTGACTGGGTTGGTCTTTGGAAACTGCTCTTGCACTGGTCAAGTCTCAGGTTCCATGTGCTGCGGGTCTATGGCTTCGACCGCCCCAGCGAGACATCGACCCCGACCATCGACCCCGACATCGACCCCAGGACGACATCGACCTGGAAGACCCCTTTCGAAGAAGATCCGAGTTCAGTTCAGGAAACCTGAGGAAACCTGAAAACCTTCGAGTTCTTTGGAAAGACCTCTCTTTTCACCATCTTTCACTGGACTTTGAAAGGCACTCACGACTACAACCTCGCCACACGTCGCCACCTGTCACCACGTCGCCAGGGACCGGCACGTCCCGTGTCCCGGTCGCGGCGCGCCTGATTGAAGCTTTGCCTGTGAGGCATCGCAGGCTTCGCAAGCCATCGGTGGGTTCGGCACGTGGATCCTTCAAGAAGGTAAACCATTGTAAACCCACGCCCAAACAGAAGGGAAAACAACCGGGACCCTTCTGGACCCTTCTTAATATATTCTTTTGTTTGTCTCCACCATACATCAGTCTTTCCTGCTTCTATTTGATCTGTTTGGGGGTCACGGCTTGAATGCGAACCGAGGGCTGCATGTTTTTTGTGCGGGTCTAGATCGATCGATCGTGGGCCCAAACGGGCGCGACATAGCTCAAAGCTCAAGCCTTTTCAACTCAACCACCCCGCCTCAAGGTGCGCTTTCTGCTGGATTTCCTGCTCAAACTAGGAGCCTCGTCATCATCCTTCTTCCATGTATTGCGCTTGCTGGTGTTTCTGGTGATCACCGGAAGTGCTTCATCGTCATCATCCTTCCTCCATGTGTTCCTCTTGCTGGTCTTCCTGCTGATCACTGGAAGCTCTTCATCGTCCGATGGGCTTCGGGCGAACGGGCGCTCGAAGTCTCCATGCACCGTCTGGCGCTTCGTCGAAGTCCTGGACTCTGGTTCCTCCAGTCTCCAGGTATCCCGTTTGCTTCCGGACCTGCACGATGCAAAGTCGCAGACCAAAACCACTGAGAATCTTTTTTGGACGGAACCCTTCTGGAACGGATAATCAATAAAAATACTGAAACATTCATGATGTTTGAATATGGACATGACTTCCTAAGCAAACTAAGGCTTCCAAATCTCACCCCAACCCTTCACTGCCTCATGCACCACCCATGTCACGCCCGCGCAGTTGCCACCATGAGCCAGCGATGAATCGACTGAATAGTTGTCGCCACTGACTTGTCCAATGATGTTGATTCGTGCAACAAATCCACAAGTCTGTTGCTGCCAGGTTGTCTGAAAGAAGTGTTGGTTCCTGGTGTTTCTACAGGTGCCTGTTCGGCAGGTGCAAGTGCACAATGTCGATGCTTTCAGAGACCTTCAATTCTGGTGTGCAAAGATCCGTAGTAGGATCATGAGCTAAAGTTAAAGTTGATTGTAGAGCTGTGGCCAAGAAATCGGAATCATAAATCGCGCCAACTGAGCCTACGAAATCACGTGTATTTGTGGTGCGCAGCCAAGCTTGGGGAGTCATTCTGTGGCATGTCACACAAAAACATGGAAACACTCCCTTGAAACTGAGCCAGGAACAAGTGCCAAGGCGGGGCGAGTCCGTAGGCCCGCCCGACTCCACATGTGGCAAGTCCGTAGGCCCCGCTCGTTGGGTATGTGTCAATCAGGTGATGCTGTCTGGTTGGAGAGTCCAGTACAAACAGAGATCACCAACCAAGACTGGCCTATTTCAGAAAGTGGATGAAAGTGGTAAATTGGAACTTTGTCTTGCTGCTTCGGGAATCTGGAGACCTTCAGTTGCGACGGAGCTTCAGTCGCTTCCAGCCGGAAATCTCCCAGCCACGTGGAAGTGTACTGAAATGGAAGACACCAAGTGACTTGCCCTAGTGTGTGGGGCATCCTGATTTGAATGGTGTAGGAGTTTTGTCTATGAACTGTACAATTCTTTGGGTGGCCTTAATCTTGAAGCCTCTAGGTAATTCGTGTGCAGGTGATTGTCGTTCTCGGCTCACCTCTGCTTAAGATCCTTGAAAAGGAGTGTAAATAGCCGCTGCCAATTGACCACCACCACCAGCACCATCCCAATTCAGATCCTCAGTACCCTCAGTACTTCCAAGCATCGCCGCACACCGAAAACCCGACTGTTTTGACACCCACACCGAAAACCCATCCATGGATGAACGTGATTTTGCCACCCACACCGAAAACCCTCCATGGGGTGGCAAAATCACGTTCATCCATGTCCTTCCTTCGATTCAGAAGCTGTATGTGTTCGCATGCCATGAAACAGAAACGGCAGCGCTTTGCGGAGCCAATCTGCCTTCAGAGATTTGGATTTGCATGCGTTTTACATGTGGATTGAGAGGTTCGATGGCACAAGTTACCCCAAGTTTTGGTGGTTTGGTTTATGGTTTAGCAGTGGACCCCCATCTGTCTAAGTCATCTTGGGGTGCCAGTGCCATTATGACGCTTAGAATCAGCTCTCTTAGGGGTTTGGAAGCTTTGTCCGACCTCAAAAATGCCATCGCTTCGTCTTTGGGTCGCTGGTCGTCCCCCCAAGGCTTCGACCCTTCAACCCAAGGCTTTGACCCATCGACCCAAGGCTTCGACGCGTCAACGACCCCCAAAGGATCTTTCAGCTGAGGCGCTCCCAGGACGAAGGGCGCAAGGTCCAACTGAGGGCGCGGTGTTGACAATGGCGTAATGGAGGAGTTTCTTGATGGAATTTATCTGATTCCCCGCTCACAAGTGCGAGATAGTTCGAGTACATATGGGAATCGTGTTCAAAAAAGTGACACGGGTCTCGAAAACCTCAATATCAGATTCTATCGTGAAGAAGGGCTGTATGATTACTCTGTCCTCTGTCTTCTCCTGCAAATCCTTGCACCTTAGGTCCTTCATTCTCTTCGTACATTGCATTGGGACAGGAATCGTGAGTGACATTCTGCCTCTCAAAACTCTGCCGTTCTTATCAGTTCTTATCAGATTCTCAACACCGGATTCTGGCCAAAAGCCATGACAAAAAAATGTTGGCCCACAACACATGTCATGCGTCAAAAATTATCAAAAAAAAGATGTCCACGGCTCCAGCGTATGCGAAGACACGAAGGCCATCATTGAGAGGTTTCCAGTCCATCAGCTAGTGTAAAAGCATTCACATAGTCCTTCTTGGAGAAGAAAGCACGCGTGCGTTCCATGAGTTCCTTTGAGTCCTCCTGTTAAGGCAAAGCCTGTAATTACCAGGACTTGTCCCGAGGGTCCAAGACTCCGTGTCGTTGTTCCTGAAACTGCAAGATACACAGATACACGCCGTGTTCGGAGACAAGGGCGGTCACCTTTGGACTGCCTGAAACGACCTGCTCGATCCACACCCTTCATGAATGATGTGATGCAAAAACGTTCCGATCTTCAACTGCTCCCCAGTCTAGAACCACGAACCCGAATTGATGCCAGACATCATCCGGCATCCGTTCGTCCGTTCCCAGACATCCGTTCATCCGTTTCATGTGGGTTCCGAGATGAAGTCCGCCCCGCAGCGCGTTCTTTCAAAAATCGAAGGTGTTGAAACAGTTTTGGCCGGTGCTATGGGACGACCAATGGGTATGTGACCATGCAACATGACCCATGTGACCCTGATTTGTAAAGAACAACCCACCGACCCGACCGAGCTCGCTTGGGATCGGCCGAAGGTCAGCCCACCTCAGCCATCCAACCCCTCTAGGCTCCCTGCCTCACTCTCACCTCAGCTGGCGCAAAGCCTGTGACACCTTGCCGCCTTTTGAAGAGGAGTACGGAGTATGTAATATGTAATAGCAGGACAGAACTGCCAGAGGTTCAACCTCAAGGAGGCGAGCTACAACGTCCAGTTCACAAAAGGAAAAGAACGACATCCGCCGTATGTCTCATTATTTTCCATGACGCATGGCCTCCAAAGATTGGCGCACTGCATGTGCGCTGCCCCTCACCTCAGCTGCCCTGCGACCCACGCATTCGCGGCAGCTCGTTCGTTCTCAAGAGATCTCTTTTTTCTGGGCTGCCCTGACCCACCCAGAACGGTTCCGCTGTCGTCATGGCGAAGGATGAACGGTCTTCGGACGTGGATGACGGGATCCTGAAGGTTTGGGCGAATGATAAGGAGGGGAAGACCATTTTCCTCCATGTTCCTCAGCATGCTGATCAAAAGCAAACAAACGCCGGATTGATGGCTAGGAGTCGTGCCTGTGTGTGTGATCTGCTTGAGGATGAGTGAGTATTGTCTTGATCTTACTATAGTGACTAGTGTTGGATGCCACTGTTGTTTTCCAACTTTAGAATGCAAATTAGTTTTGACCTAGCTTCAAATGACAAAATTAGTTCTGTGTCACCTTTGATGATCATCGGCCGTGTGGCAGGAAGAAAGCACCAAACACTCCCAGCATTCTGTCAGGTTTCAGACAAACTGCTCCAGCAAGGATTCTCGGCAATATATATTGTATGAATATATATATATATGATATGAAATTGATGATTTTCTGACAAGTTGCAACATGATGAATCCTGAAGGAAGAGTAGATTCCATGTGCACCAACTTCAAAAGGTTACAGCAGCATGTTACAGCAGTGTGTTCGACATCCAAGCACATCCAAGGACGGCTCAGTCTCGATCTTGAATTTCCTTAGAACCTTTGACTCTTCAACGTCGCAACCTTTTCTCCTTTCTCCTTCCGCGTGGCGCCGGTCCTCCGCTCCGCTTCCTCCGCCTTCTCCGTCCTCCGCTTCGACGTCCGACTCCGCTGTCCTCTCGTCCCCGGGTCGAACTGCTGACGCCCCGTGCCGCGTGGCGCCACCGGGGCGGGTCGAAGGCATCGCTCCAGTGCGGTGCGACGGTGACCGACTAGCTGAAGCTCAGCTCCCTGACCAAGGCCAAGCGCATGTGGTTCTCCCGCACCTCCGCGTACATGCGACGCATGCGGTGGGTGTTGGACGTCTCGCAGGGTTGCAGTTGAAGCACAAACCTCGGAGGCAGTGCTTTGAGCCTGAAAGAGCTTTGCAGTCATGTCAAGTCCCACCATCTCCTACCTGAGAAACCTGACATCCGGGAACGAGCCACCGTGATTCAACGATTCTCAATGGATGATCGGATATCAGGCGCCGAAAAACGGAACTCTGTCGTATCCTGAAGGGTGTGCCATAAACGGACCCCATGGGCCTCTTTCTTCTGGATACTTATTATGAGAACCGTGTGACGACCCCTACACACACTTCTTTACCTCTCTTTCTATCCAAAACCAACAGCAAATCCCGAGCCATCTGGACTTCTATATCCTCTTGACCCCATCCCTGCATCTTGAGCTGCTCCTTCGCCAGCGGCAGGCTTTCGAAGATGCCCAGAAGCCGCTCCTGCCCTGGCCGCTGCACCCGCGCCCGTGCCAGCTGCGCCCGCGACCGGGGTCCATCAAGCTGCGACTCCAGCCAGCGGCTTTGCTCGAAGAGGTTCCTAGCTGGGAGGGGATCTTGCCGGAAGTGGAGTAATTAACTTAGAAGTACCTTGTCATGGGCTTTATCAACCGTTTTTCCCGTGAATCCCGAGAGAAACTGGAACTGCGAGGCCTCCCTTCTTCACTTTGCAATGATCGGTGGCAGATCGAGCTCTTCCACCAAGTGGCTCGATGGCCATGCGCTGGTCCGGCTGAGTCACGTCGGCCTCGCCACGATGCTCTCCGTGCTAGGGCCGACGTGAGAGGGTTCCCCAGTTCCCGGGCCCCGGCACTATATATGTGTGTTTCCTTGCATTCTAAAGGCTCATTGGACCCTCATAAACCATTGGTGCTTTGGGGTCGATCTTTCCTTTACAAGAGAGTCTTGGGCCAGTTCGAGATCGCTTTCTTTGAGCCACCCAGCAATCAAGCGTTCGGATCTAGTGATGCTCGCTGGACCCGGCTTTCGTTTCAGTGATGTCGCCTCAGGTCACTTGTGAATCAATTGCCACGTCCAACCGGCAGGCAGGCAGGCAGGCAGGCAGGCAGGCAGACAGGCAGGCAGGCAGGCAGGCAGACAAATAAACAAAGAGAGAGAGAGAGAGAGTGTAGCGTGAAACTTCCGCCATCCACCGCCCTCCTCCGCCCCCACCTCGCCCTCGCTAAGGAGATCTTCGAGCAACCCATCCGCGTGGTCCCCCAGTTTGGCCCTGATCGAGAAGGCCAGTCCTCGGTGGGAAGAGACCGCGAGGCTGCTTTTCTGAAAGAAGCCTGTGGGAAGCCGCTGACAGGGAGTTTTGAATCAGCTGCTTCAGAAGATCATGAACGTTCCTACGAGGAAAACAAACAGCTTGAAGTTGGGGATGCCCATGTCACACCTCCACACGCATTACTCGGTGTTCGACTTTGCATAGCATCAGGATTTGAGCTTGGCTTGGGATATGAAAAAACAGAGGCGAGAACAACATCATAAAAACGTCGCCCTGCAACCAACCCTGCTCAACAGCCGCTCAACAGCCGCTCGGCCATTCATGGATCCCAAAAGCTGATTGTGAAAAACCAGCTTAGGCTCAGCTCGGTACTAAAACAGTACTATAGACAAATACTCAAACATCCCCAAAACAAACCCCAGCGTCTGGTGGACGATTCCAGGACCTCCATGGCTGCAAGGATGCTCTGCAAGTCCTCCTGGCGAAGAAAGGACAGACCCGTTGGATTGGCGGTGTCCACCGGAGCCGAGGACTTGGCCGGACATGAGGCCAGACCGCGGTGTCCACCGGAGACCACCGAGGGTCCAATCGAAGCGGTCGAAGCGGATGGTCAACAAGAATCAAAGCGCTTGAGCGGGGGCTTTGAGGGGGCTTAAGGGGCGGCTTAAGGGGGGGCTTCGGAATCAGCAGTGAATATCTTCAGCTGTGAGTGCAGATCGGCCAAAGCCCCACAAATTCGGCCGAACACGCCGCTCGAGGGCTCGAGCGGCTCTGCCCCTTTTCCGCGGGAGCTTCTTCCAACCCAGAACCATCCTCTCAAGGACCCAGGGCTCTGCTCGGCTCTCCTCCTCCGGGAATTCCGTCAGCTCTTCCAAGGTGGCCTGAAGCAAAGGTCTTAGAACATTGGACGGCACGGCGGAGGGCACTGGAGCAGGAGAAGGTACTTCCCCCCTCCTGATGAGCCTGAGGTTGCGTTGATTCAAGCAGACCGTGACCTCAGTATCTATGACTATCTATATGAGCCTCAACACATCAGTATCCTTTCACGGCCCTTGGTAATATTGAGGTCGCCCGGTCCCGCCTACACCTTGCATGCAAAACTTTTGTCAAGCCCCCGGTGCTGGCAAAAGACCTTCACTTCCTAGCTGGATGTTGGCCTTCTCCAATGAGTGCCAACTCCCCATGAGGCTCTTGGAAGCTTTTCAGACTTGGGTCGCATCAGTCCTGCACGTCCACCTCCTCCTGATCTTCCTTGCTCTTCCAGCGAAAGGCTTGCAGAGAGGTAGACACCACACCTCAAGAGGTTTCACGAGCATCCAAGAAGGAGCTATCTGCCCAGGGCTTTTGGTGTGTTTGTTCGTGTGTTGCTCTTGTTTTGGGCAATCTCAAGGTTTAGGTTTCGCCTCTGGTGGATAGGGTAGATAGCATGTAACATCATATCCACTTGAACTCGTTCTTGCCCGGGAATCCCTGTTTGTTCGTCCGTGCCCAAAATGTCTGGCAGACATAAAGGTTCCTGGCAGGTGTGTGTTTGCTCGCCCCCGGTAGACTAGACTATGGTATGTAGTAGACAGGTCGATGTTCCCAAACCATTTTAGGTGGTCCGAACACCTGGTGTCAGTCTCCCTATATTTTCATACACCGCAAAGTCATGCAAAGTCCAAATGTCAAGGAGAAAAAAACAATCGGACTCGCGAAATCGGACGCGAAATCGGGCGGCTTTTCGCTGGAAGCATCGGATGAAAACATCGAAAAACGACACAAATAACCTGAGAGGATCCACCCTAAGAATCCTTGGGTCCTCCATGCGAAGGGTTGGACACGACCTCTTAGGGGTCGGGACCCGCAAAACCGCAGATTTTTAGGGCCAAAGGTTGGCGGGCTTTTTGGGCCAATTCCATCCAATTCCTACCTAGGTCATCCTGTCTGGGCATCCGACTACACAGCCCACTGCTCGACTGGACCTCCAGGGACACCCAAACAGGAGGATCCTGGTGTGTCTTTCTTTCTTCAGAAGTTGGCCCGAGAGCAGGGGGATGGATGTACATCTCACTACCTTCCCGATGAGCCAAACAGGGCACAGTACGCCATGAGAAGAATCATGATTTGCTTGAGAGAAGTACGCCTGCGGTGGCATCTTGTCATCCAGAAAAAAACATGAAAAACATGTCCAAATAAGAATCACAGGAGGGGGTATGCAGTTGGGGGGTCCCCATTCAAGTCTCTCATGATGAAAAACATGTATAGGAGCAAGGACGCTACGAACGGGGCTCCTGGCCAGCACCCGAAGCACGGCCGTACGGGCGAAGTCATCCCTTGGGACCTGGTGAAGCACGGGTCATTTCGCTGACAGGGCACGGTCGCGAAGCACTCTGAGGTAGGTTGGGTTGCCGGCTTCGGCCATCTCATCGCTCAACTCCTGAGAACAATGAGTCTCCAAAAGGAAAGATAGCAACAAAAAGGCTATAGGGCCTCAGAGAGCTCCATCTGGACCCCTTTCGAATCTTCCGCAAATTGGTAATCCTCAATGAGAACAATGTACATGACCCACTTCCAAAGGCTATGCAGTGCTTTCAGAGTATATAGATGGCACTGGCAACCCAAGATCTATATATATAATGACGTCTTTTGGATGGGGTCCGTTTTACACGCACCAAACCTTGGGGCAACAAACTGGTGCCATCCACTCTGAATGTAGAATGTCGTGTAAGAACCAGACCTGATGACTTCCGCTTCAACGTTCGACCTCGCGTTCGACTTCGCCGCTTGCTTCGGTCCTCGAGGGTGTTGCGCAGCAAGACGCGGAAGAGCTGCAGGAGCAGCTGGGGCCCCTCGATGCTTTCCTCACTGGAGCATGTGATTGAAACCTATAAAAATAACAAGAAACACATGAGGGACGGTCAAGAAACGTGCACACACCATGCTGAAGATGTCCGGACAGTCACAACATGTCACAACCACTACCAGGATCTCAGCTTCATCTCGCTTCTGCGGTGGACCATCTCTCGTGCTCAGGATCCATCCACGGGTGCCCCCCACCGTGCCCAATTATAGACTGGACCAGGCTCTGTTTCTTCCGAGTGTCTTCTCATCCGTGTTTCTTGATATCTATACGTTACACCCTAAGGGGTGATTATTGATAGCCCCTTAGAGGTGATTCGGGATGTCCATGTCTACCACCCCGACAGTGGGTCCTAGTCTTTTCGCTTCTCGGTCTCACCGATCTCTCCCCGGACTCGACCGAACTGGTCCGGTCCGCGGCGCGCGCCCACGTTCGGCCGACGCCTCCGCCGGGTACCGGGCCGAGCGGCCAAGTAGTGCAGCGCCATTTCGGCGTCGCGGAAGGGATCGAAGAGCCTTTCCGCGATCGTAGATCGAGGGGATCGCGAGCGAGCACAAGGGGCGAAAGGTTTTCGGGTTCTTTTTGGGGGGGAGGGTGGGGGGTCAGAAAGGCTTTCCGCCAAGCCCAACACCAAAAGGAAAAGTTTGGGGCACATGAGGGCACCAGTTCTCAAACAGTCCAAAAAGAAATTGTCTTCCAATTTCAATTCCACGGCAAACTGAGTGGGCTGCCAAAATGCTCTTAGCGGCTAAATGATGCTAAAATGATCCCGTGCAGTTCTCGTGGAATGGCCTGACCGTGGAAAAGGGCCTTAAAGTGCACGCTTTGCTCGCTGTCATGCAGCTTTGTGGTTGTCTTACATTTAATGCATTCAAGCAAAGCCTATGGCGTTCAACCTCCAAGTTTTCACATGAAGCCTCACAGTGGAATTGATGATCGGATGATGATCGGATGGCTGGATGTCCCTACGTCCTAAACCGCCGAGTCTTTCTAGGTTCTTGACTAAGCTGCACAAACCGTTCTCCATCCAAATCCCATCTCAAGCAGGAGGCAATGGAGGTCACGGAGGACGTATCACACTCCACGATTTCGGGTATTGGCAAGTATACTGGGGAGATCTGGGGAGTATACATGGAAGTGCCACGTCCAAACATTGGGCGCCTCTATGGAAGTCACAAGGTCGACCAAAAAAAAAAGGCCCTCAAATCGCTGGCTCAATGGAAGCCAATGGGTTGACTGCACCCAATTTTCCCTGTTGAATGGGAACGGCCCTGAAACCCATGAAACCTCTCTTGGCCCGGCCTCTTCTGTTGCTCTGAGGCCAACTTAGGATCTGTTTGCTCCCACAGCTTCTCAAGCCATGCTCGCGGGAAGCCACCATTGCCTTCGTTGCAAAACACCGACCCAGGTGGTGTGCCATATTGGTCCACGCCAAGTTCGGCGGACATCAAAACGACCCTGTCAAGCAGGAAGTGTTTGATCTTCATTTAGATGGTAGCCAGGTCTACGACCATTGGAGCCCCAATTTCTGGGACGACCTAATAACTAACTATATATACCGTATATACCTCATTTCCGCTTTCTGCTTTCGCGCCGCACCAAAACACGAAAGGGGAGAGGCCCATGAAACGAGCAGTTCTTCCGACAGGTCGGTGTCGCCACTTCGTTTCACCGACGCCGACAGAGGGCGACACACCGACAGGTCGGTCGGTGGGCGTCACCCGCCGAGTGTCTCCCGTCGCCGCCGGGGAGAAGTCGAGTCGAGAGTCGGTCTCGAGTCAGTTTGGGGCGGGGGGGCAGTGGGGGGTTCCGTGGATGAGAAGCCTCAGTTGCAGGCCGACCTTCCCATCTCCAAATCAGTGATCGTTGATCGACGAAACTTGCGGTTCGTGGGACACGCAGCACGAGCGCACGAGCTTTCAAGGGTCTGGTCGAACGAGCTATTGGAGCCGCCGGGAGCGGAGGGGCGGAGGGGCCTGTGGTTGTTCCCCTTTTTTGTTCATCGTCGTTGAGTTCTTCTCTTTCTTCACGGTGTCACCAAATCGACGACGTAAGCTCCTTTTGCATCTTTTTGCATGTTGAAAGGAAGAACTGAAACTCTTGACCAAACAAACTAATGAACGTTCTGAACTTGTCCTTCTGAAGACTCTTCTCGACCGCAGAACTCATGCCAGGTCACTCAAACCTTCAATCTCCTCGCGCCACTGGAGGAAATCCTCCAAGTCCGCTTCCATGTTCTCTGCCTGGCAAGGGAGCGGCGCAGTTCTCTTTGCCCCCGGCAGTTCGCTCAGCAGACGTGCGGGGTTGTGAAGAAAAATTGTAACAAAAAGAGCATGAGTGTGTGAAAACACATGGCACGCTATCAGGTGCCGCCATGTCCAAGCTACCACATGAAACTCAACTTCCACACCTGTGAGTCCCCACCCTCCTTCCTCATTCCAGCGGGCTGTGCCTTGAAGGCGGCCACATCTGCCTGCATCTCCTTGCCCAAGCTCAGCTCCGCGCGCTCGGCGCTCTGCTCGGCCAGGCCGGCGGCCGCCATCTGTCGCTGCAGCCGTAAGTCCTCGGTGAGCAGCGCGGGGCACAGCAGCGAAGGCACCTTGGGACGGGACAGCGGGGCTGACCCGGTCGATGGAGACGAAGGATGGGATGGCCGCCCCCCGCGTTTTTGGGCTTGGATGTTTAAGGCAACATGCCCTAAAAATTAGAAAAGCGCATGTTAATTAGTAGAGATCCCACCGTTCACTGCCAAGAGAGGAGGGGTGTCCTGGATTTATCTTGTTTGCTGTTGATCCTATAAAATCTATGCAGTCAAGGTGACACAAAAAGTATAAAGTCTCAGGTTTCAAGTTTGACATCACACTCTGGAACTCTGGAATCAGACTAGGTTGTCGAAGTGATCATCCCCTTTGTTGACCACTGGAAGTGTACCTTGTTGTTTGGTGTCTTTTGTTTTGGGTGATCAACGTAAGAGTCCGTAAGAGTTACTTGGATAAAGCCTAACATAGACCACCTCAGGAATCTTTTTGATAGTAAGTAACAAACTTAAACCAACATACGTGGCCTATCAGCGCTAGCTGTCTGGTGGCACCACTCCCAACCAAAAAAGCCGCCGCTTCTCTCCCCAGGTCCTCCAGGTGTCTTGCACGACCGGGTCGGTGGATCCACCGGCCGGGTCGCTCATCCTCCTCTGACTCTCCTTCCACCATCCGGTCCAAATCGCCGTCCCTCCACCGACGGATTTCTTCGCCCGGCCACCACGCAGTTCCTGCGGCCGTTGCGGCTCACCTTTGGACAGGACGGACACCGATGGACATGGACAGCGTGCGGTCTGGGGGGGAGGAATTGGTCTGTTCGAGGCACTGGACGGTCTTGCTCTGAACGATCTCATGTCATCTGTATTTCAGAGACTCCGGATTGGTAACAAGCTGCAGGACCGTTTCTTTGGTTTCTTCTAGTTTGGGGGTGTTTCTTCGGGTTGACTTCACCCTGTTACTGTTACTACTCTGCGACCCACTTCCCACTGGCTGCTTTCCCATCGGACTAACCAGCACTGTTGACTATAGGCTCTCCAAGTCCTGGAAGGTGCGGTGAAGCAGTGGGATGAGGTTCAACGGCCACAGCTAGAACCCATGTGCTTGATTCCAACTGAAAGTTGGAGTTGAACCCATTTCTTCAATCCCGGACACAAGGGAAAATTCATCCATTCCCGGTGAAACCCTTCAACAGCTCCACCCGCGGAACGCGGCAAAAGCCGCGAAGGCCGGGACACGAAGCTGCCCTGCGCGGCGCGAGCCGACGGAGCGGACAGCGCAGCGCTCGATGTCTTCGCGCGGATGCTCCGCTCGAGAAGCTCCATCTTCTGCTGCGCCAGGCACATGCCTCAAACGTTCGCTTGACGTGAAGAAGGTTCCAAGCCACGCGATGAGTCGAAGGGCTGCAAAGAAGAAGAAGAAGAAGAAGAAGAAGTTGTACTCCGAAAGACGTTCGGTCGGTTCGAGCCAAAGGTGATAGCCAACAGGATCATATTACCAACAACTCCACGGTGCCCGTCAGGGCGATTGGTGACATGTTTTCATGTCCTTGGAGAGGTTGATGGGAAAAAGCCAAACCACTCAAACACCGCTATAAGAGGAACCGGGCAAAAAGATCTCCTTTCCAGGAGTCACAAAGGGGTGCCTATTGGAGGATAGGGGTGCCCATGATCCACTCACTTAGGGACTAAACACCACCCCTTTGTGACTCCTGGTTAGGTGGCTTTGTTTGGCTTCCTTTGGGCTACTGTCCCAGCTGCTACTGTCAAAGAGCTCTGTCCTGGCGGACGCATCCAGCCGAGAAGTGGTGGCCATAGCAGAGTCCGCGGAGGGAGCTTCCAAAGCATCCCATTGCCTGGACCGGTCGCGACCGGAGACAACGGAGGGCGCTTTTGGTGACTTGATGCCCTGTTCCTTCGGTTCCTGCGCATGGCTTGAGAGCATGGGCTTGGTGCGAAAGTGTGACGTTTTGGGGACCATGGTGTTTTTTAGTTCGTGTTTGTTTATTTTTTTCGGTCAAACGCATTAAGTAACAGTTTCTTCCTTGTTCTTGCCAAGAGGGTGCGAGATCGACGAACCAAGGTAGCATGGACCCTGTGAATGTGTCGGTGATCCCCAAAAAGGACACCCGTCTATCCTAACTATTCAGGACGCTGGCAGTCTAGCATCCGTTGCCAAAGAGATACTAGACTGCTTCAAAAGCGTTCGATGATCTGCTTTGATGCCTACACCAAGCAGCAGACAATGTGATTATAAGGTAGTCCTCATCTATACTTCTATGGCACGTACAAACCTACAGGTGAAGAACTCCTTCGTAATGCAGTTTCCAATTTCACCAGCAGCTTCATCTGGTTACTGGTTGAGCAGACGGCACCATACTGCCAAAGTGCCGGCGCATGCGCGCCAGCATGCTGCACCACAGCATGACAGCTCCTCAATCAGAAAAGGTGCCCATGAGTTGTGAACTCCAATAATAAGCTCCATAACTGAAACTCACACCTCACACCATATAGAACACATCAAGATATTGAAAAACTTGAGTTTTACAGTATGACAAACCAAAGTGTATTGGGTGTTTTCAACTGTCCTTCTCCCACCGGCATCCAAAACTATGAACACCACGAATCCCATTCCGGACACTAAAACAACATCACATCACCCAGTCACCCTGTTCTCCCTTTGAATCTAAGGATTCAATGTCAATATATCATATCTTAAATATATATATATATTATCCTGTGCACCTCCTTTCCATCCTTTTCCACATGACCACATGACCCCCGCCTTTCATCCACCCGTCACCCCATCATTGCCCCTCACTCCGATCCTTTGAAGCACCGCATCTTGGCGCTCAAGACCGCCATCTGCACCAGGCGCCCTCCACGTCGCGCGCCCGCCGCACTGCCCAGGTCGCACGTGGCGCTCAGATCGGCGCGCCGTGGGACCACCGGGAGGGACATGCAGAGATCGGTCATGGAGAGCATTTCGCCTCACCGGTGCGAGTTGGGGCCGTTGCTGGGACGGGGGTTTCGCCAAAGAAATACCACCGTTGCTGTGACACTCATTATAATCTTATCTTATACCCTGAACATCCCTGAACCACGCGAACCGCGAACGGGCTGGAAGCTCGCCCATCTCCCCCATCGGAACGCGCCGCCTGCGGTGGGCAGCAAGATGGACTCCAAGGACTCCTGGATCGCCGCCGTCAACGAGGCCATGGCCGTCTTCGGCACCTGCCACCCCGCGGCCGACTGTCGGCGTCAACCAGCACCCGACACGTGGCGGGTGTGGACAGAGGGGTGTGGACATGTGTGGACTGGTCCCCTGTAAAACGGGGGTCCCGACCCCAAACACGACAGCAAACAACAATACCTCAGGATCATCCTGGACATGGGTGTCCTGGCGGGCTAGACTACCCTACCCTAGGTAAACAGGTCTCCAGACAGGGCACCCGGACAGGAAGTGCTAGGTTTAATATAATCACAATATGATGTATGACGACATCAGGTTCTTCACACCACCTCATGGGTGCTTACGACAAACTGATGGGTGGGTGAGTATAGCCCGAAGTAAGGTGTTTCGACAGTTGTGCATCCAACCATGCAAAACCCTTAGAGTTGAGTTGAGGAGACCTTGAAGAAGCCAACATGTCTGACAGATCAAGGCCAATCCAGGGCCCCAGAAGTAGGAAACATCGATGACTTGACTCAACCCAACATGAAAAAGCACCAGTCTTGTCGATGACCCCTGCCACTGATGGGTGGCCATAAGACAAACCACTTCACCATCTCCATCTACCTGAACCATCGCGTCCTTCATATCTTCACATGCCGGTTGCCTGCCAGTGTCACATCAACAAACCCCCACAAAAGAGGAAAGAAACACTCGCGCCTGACTGTGCATGCTCTGCTCCGCCGAGCGGATCTGCTTTGCCTCGCGGCGGAAGCCCAGCAGCGCCTCCAGGCGCGCCGTGCGCGGCGCCGTGGCGCCGCCCGCGGCGCCGGCGCTGCGGCGCAGCAGGCGCAGCTTCCAGTAGGGCGCGGAGCGGGGGTCCAGCTCGGAGAAGTTCCTCGGGCGATCGAAGCGGCGAGGCAACGGTGAAGAGAGGAGTTCGGAGCGGGAAGGCTTTGGGACGATGACTCCTCTGGGCGGAATCCTTGGGAGTCGGACCTGTTGGTGGGACTGATGGAGCGAACAGAAGCCATTGGCCCCAGCTCGAAGAACCCACAGTGTAGTGAGAAGCGAGGAATGAGCGTTCCCCCTTTGACCAATGCCTGCAAAAGGATCTCTATGTAGCAAAAAAAAGGCCCAGGAGCAGGATTTGTCCTGCCCCATTTGAGCCATCGACCCTCAAATCCCCTCAGTCGCTTTCGAAACCGGGAAGGTGGTCCGGACCAGGTGATCAAACCTCCAAGCCTCGCATCATCCACAAAGGCACCCAGGGGGAAGGCTGGCCTCAGTGAACGGTTTCATCCAGTTCGACCCAAAGCGTTCCTGGCAGCTGAAGCTTTCGCTTTCACAGCAAGTACACTCACTGAAAGAAGCACGGAAGTGGATGGTACGTTCGTAGAGGAAATGGGTCATCCGAAATCGGGCCTATGCCATCTACTTTCAATATGATGAGTTCAGGATGTGTTTCAGAGAGTGTATGGAGCACTGCGAGTATCAATCAACGCACAGACCCAGCAGAAGATCGCCATACTCATGTTCGAGGTCTTGGACAGACTTCGTGAACGGTCTGTCAGCACAAATCAACCGGTTCATACTGTCTGCAACTCTCACATAACATGGAAGTGGAGCTCGCTGCTCCACTCAGTCATGGCTGGTTCAGCTGAGGAACCACAAACAATGAAGCTTCATGGACTCAATCGCATCCTCACCCTCTTCGCCGTCGACTTGCCTCAGTATCCACACACACAGGGGACAAAGGAAAGAAATGGAAGTGACCCCAAAAAATAACCGCTCTAAAACAGTTTGTTAAAGGAGAGCCATTCCCCTCCGAGCAGAAACCCTAGACTTCGTGAGTTGCACTCTTTGATCATGTCACTGGTCGTCGCATGGCCCGTGTTAGAACCGACGAGGGCTCGGCATCGCTGGAGGCGCTGATGTTCAGCCGTCAAGTGACCAAGTGTCAAAGTGATCTGCAGAGTAGGTAAATCGGACTCCCACCATCATGGTGCATGGCTCCTCGGTGCAAAGGTGGCTTTTGGGGGGCTGCAATCCGGGTCAATCCATGTCTCAATCCGATTGAATCAAACACAGACCAGAACAAAACTCTTTAGTAAGCAAATGCAACAACTGCACCAACTGATTTGTTCCTCTCTCACCACAACCTCCAACGCAGGCAGCTTTGGGCACACAGGCACCCGGGCATGTTGACCTGTCTAGCCCGCAATGTAAGTCCAGGGCGAAAACTCTCTCACAGAGCCGCACAAGTCGATTCACAGCTTCTAGACTCTCATCAGTCAATGCAAATTCCAGAAGATATGTTCAAGCCCCATCAAAAAAGAAAGCATCAAAAAAACAAAAAAAGACCAATGGGGTGGTGAACTTCACTTAACATCCCAATCTCACTTTCCAATCTCACTCTGCGCCATGGCGCCCGACCCATCCCGCGCCCACTCGGCCACCAGCTGCGCTCCTTGTCATCGCCCACCTCGGCCTCCACCTTGCGGCGGAAGAAGTCCGACAGACCCGCCAAGTGTTCCAGCGACGGCTGCACCGAGCTGTGCAAATCGGTACCTGACCGAGGCAGCGACGGCGACGACCGCTGCCGCGTGTGTGGCAGCACGGCGTGAAGCACGGCTGGCTGGTTGCCAGCGGAGGTTGGAGAGAGAGAGAGAGAGAGGGAGAGCACTCAGACCAACCCCCAGTTTCGGGGGAAGCGAAACTGGGTTCAGACAGCAAGGAACAGGAAGGATCCGGTTTGGAAGATTTCTGTTGGGGGAGAGCCTCCAAGCTCAAATAGGCAGACAAACGTATGCCTTAAGTCATCACTTAGGATTCTATGTGCCCAATCCGAAAAGTCAATCCCCCCAAAAAAAGAAACATCAGACTGTGTTGGAAAATGTTGGAAATTCGATCTATGTCTGACACAAAGTAAGAATATGATGCAGTACTTCATCACACCCGCTCAATTGGTTGAGTCAACCTAGTCCTCACACCTTCATTGAAGGAGAGAAAACCTTGGGACGTAGTCTGAGTTGATCACTTGACGCGTGAAACACAAAACCAGGAACCTATATATGCGTGCCCCATTTGGCAGCTATCAAATCGACTGTGCCATAAGAGAATAAGAGACAATACTTGCGTACCCCTGCACTGCACAATACCCTCAACAAAATGTGCTGCCGGAAGGCAAGGAACGTCTTAATCTGAAGAAACGGCTTAATTACACTGTCGGATAGGAAACAAAAGAATGACCACAAGAAAAACGTGTGATCAATATTCGTCGTTGCTTTCTTCTGTTAATGTTATTTTGTGTGTTTGGGGACTGTGGCTCAGTCTCTTCACAAGTTTGGATGACTCGATGACTCCATGACCCATTAACTCCTCCTCCCCAACACACACACCACGCGAGGAGGATCTTCCAGATCCGAGTGGCAGTAGATGGTGCGGCGCCCATGGAGGGCTTCGCCCAAGACCCGCTTGCGGCCACCCTCCACGGGCACGAAACAGCTCAAGCGCGGTCTCAAGGGCACCTCACTGGGGCGTCCGAGTCGTCCGGGTCGTCCGATCGTCGAGGTCCCGGTCGTCCGGCAGTCGGCACCGGCACCGAAGCCTTGCTGGGTCATAAGAAGGAGAGGCCAACGAACAGTTCATACCATATTGATGCCCATCGGGATAAATGAATTCAACAACCAGATACCAAGAAACTGTGTGACGTCCACATGTACGACCAATGGAAAGCCAAACTTGCTTCTGCTCCCCTGGCTCTGCTCCCTAGGCACGGCTGCAGTGGCCAAAACAGCTGCACTGAGGAGCGTTCGGGCGCTGTCCAGATCAATGTTGTGGTTGTTAATGCCTTAGTTGTTTGATATTGAAGATGTTTTCAGCAAACATGTCAAGATCAGACTGTCAGACGTCAGAATATCTCTCAAGGGTACATCTGCTTTCTCCAACTCCGGGATAGAATTCAAATTGCCACAAATCGGTTTCTGGGTAAATGTACCACAAAAGTCGAAGCTAGATACAGGAAGAACATGCTTCTATTCCTCCAGACCATCCATCTATGGAAGATATGCCTACATTGACCCCAGGTCAACCACCCCAACTGATCGGCAAACTGATCGGCCAGTCCCATGGATGGTCTCACTCCCAAGCCAGAGCCACCAACCACCCTTGACCAACACCGGTCCAGCCCGAAGCTCTGAGGATGAGAAAATGCCTCACGCCAAACCAGCGTTGCAATCGGTGAGCACGCGTGGGAAAGGCATGAAGTCCCAGTCGATCCTCCTTTTTGGTCTCTCCAATGGGCACCAGCTGGAATAAGAGTTCGTACCTGGAGCGCTGGGCACCATCAGTTCTTTTGACCTCGGAAACCCATCGAAAAACGGGGAAAAAAAAAACCATGTGGGGAACTTGCTTGGAGTGATCTGACCACTGTGGGCTTCACAAGAAACAAAAGACATATGATTCTCCAATGCAATTCTGCTAGTGCAGAGCACATGCGTGTTGTGTCACATGTCCTCCAGCTTCCAGAATTCCCGTTCTGCCAT
>CAXAMN010024569.1:2100-12962 GCA_963970005.1 Durusdinium trenchii | reverse complement strand
AATCATACCAGTTGCTTCCGTTCGGGGTCACCGGGGTCATCTGGCTGGACAACCCCACCCTATTTATAGATCCAGGTCCCTATTGGACACCTACTGTATTGAATCATTGGATGGGCACCCATAGGAAGCGCTAGGTATTTAAGGCATGTGATCGCAAGTGCCATGTGGTCACATGGGTCTGTATGAAAATAGGAAGACCCCAAACGCACCCTGGAAGTGGGCCATGGGGTCTCTCAAATACACACCCACATGGCACATCTCATGGATGACACCTACTTGGGTGGAAACTTCGCTCAGTTCTCCAATCCCTGGTACAACCCTGCCATGTTCAACACGCATGTGTGCTTCTGGTGCTTCTGGGGCGATTGAAGGCAGTGAGGGCCACTCTTGAGAGATTGAAGACTGCGAGAGCGACGCGACCGAGGTCGGGTCTCAAGCTGGCCTTCCGGAATCTCTACCCTGCCCAGCCGCCCGAGACGGGCCCCGGGAATTCGGCCATCAGTCGGTTAACAGGAAGAAGAGGGACTGAGAGAACTCTCCCTGGAACTCACATGGAAGTGGAGTTCACCACCTGTTTGCTTCGTGGAGTTCAGGGTCTTCCGAACTCGGGGGGCCCAGGTGAACTCCACTTCCATGTGAGTTCCAGGGAGTGTATTGACACCTGTAGGCCTATACCCTAGGATTCAAACAACCATTGTTTTAATGGTCTTTACCAAAGAGCCCTTGTTTTACTAAGGATTTTTACACTACACCACCAGCTCAACCGTAAATGGTCTTTGAAGGCTAGGGTATAGGTAAGAGAGAGCCCAATCCGCCTCAGCAGGTCAAACGCTCCTGGCGTCGAAGTCGGGACCCTCCCGGAGGCGGAGGCCGCGGGGGTTCAGCATGGGGTGACCGAAGCGAACGAAGCGGCGACCCTGGAAGTCGAGGCAAGTGGTGTTGGTTCGGTGCCTTCCACCCTCTCCACCCTCCAGAGGTGGTTGAAGGACCCGCCCTTCGCCTATCCCAGGCCAGGGTACCCCAGGTGACAGGTCCTAGTTCAGGTCACTTAACCTACCTCTCTTGGCTGGTTGTGAGGTCTCTGAACCCGTCCGCCTGAGCGGGGCACGAACGATCCGATGGGAAAGCCTGGCCACCGAGGTGAAAGCCCGGCAGTGCATGTTCTACGGCCCCAAATCCGCGCGAGCCTGGCGAAGTGCGGAGCGCCCAGCCACAGGCGGAGGAGGTGTTTAGACCTGGATTCATCCAAGGTGAATGCACACCTGCTAGGCTGAGCTGGGAGCACTTTTATGCTTGGGGTTCACAAATCCATCCAACTGTGAATGATTTCTCATCGTTAGGCAGACATGTCGCATAGTTGGAAGATCCGTGGCCGCGAAGGAAGTGGATGGTTGGAACGGTCTTACCTTGGGCGCCCCTTGGCGTTGCACGCTCGTTTACACAAGACCCCTTCCACGGTGTTCGTGGGGGAATCTAGCGGTTGTGCACTGTGCACCATTACAAGTGAAGAAGAAACAAGAAGTACCATGCGCTACAAGTCCACTTTGACCCAGCAAAGTGCGCCTCAATTGACCTGCCTGAGTCGCGTGAATGTAGGCACCATCTCCAGCTGGAATGTGGTCCAACTGACTTGTAGGGACCATCTCCAGCATCGCCCTTCCAACACCTGTGGCTTCAACCCTCGTGGCCCTCGGCCTCCTCGTCGGCCTGGCTCGGTCGGATCGACGGCGCCGAGGCATCGAGATCCCGGGCGATTACTGCGAGTTTGAGCCAGGGAGACCCGGGCGCCGTGGTGCGAGCCCTGAGAGTGGTCTGAGTGACTCACACCGAACTAGAGTAGTGGATCATGACTCCCAGGTGTAAAATGAGTTAAACCTGAAGTTCTGGGGATTGGGTAGTGATATTATGAAACATGCACCATATAGAGAGGCCTCAAAGACCATCTTCAACCCACAGTCCCCACACATCATTCCCCTTAACCAAACACTTCCCCTGGCAAACCTCTCCCCCACTTGCACCCACCTGCAATCCTTTGCAACCTCCCACCGAACGCTGCCCCCGCACCTGCTTCCTTTTTGCCCACGGGCACCGCAGCGCGCCTTCAGGTTCAGCTCCGATGGGGACGGTGCCACCTTCCCCGATCAGCGCTGGGGCTTCTGGGCCTTGGTCGCTCCAAAACCCCCGGACAAGGAGGAGCGACCCGTGCGCCGGACGGACGCGCAGACGACCCGGGAGAAGAGCGGCGAAGCCGTCCATGACTGGTAGGAGGGAAGGAGGATTGGTCTTCGGCACGCCGCTTCGGAGGTGACTTGTATGAGCGAGGTGTGGCGGGTGTGAGTCGGGTGGAGTCGGGTAGAGTGGACCAGCAGAGGTGGGTCAGAACCCTAGTTCGACTATCCTATAGGTAGTCTAGTAGGGTCCTATTCACGGTCACTTAACCTTTGTTGGGAATCTGGGTGGCGGATGAGGTCGGGTGGCGGATGTGTTCAGGATAAGATCCCCGAGAGCTTCACGCTGGAGGTGGTGAAGAAGGAGGCGAGTGATGCACATCCAGGAGAGTCGAGGAGACCTGCTCAATTGGATCAGAAGATGACTTCTTTAAGAAGGGACAGACCTGCAGAGGTTAAGTGACCTTATAGGACCCTACAGGAGTACCTATAGGATAGTCATATAGGGTTCTTCATGTTCTTCAACCTCTGCTGGAAATCAGGAACCTAAAGGCAAGGAACCTCACAGAGCCAACCACAGCTGGCTTTGAGTTGCTTGGAGTCCGAAAAGGCAACAACTCTTCAAGTCAGATCGCTTGGGATGATTGTGATGGTATACAATACCCTCATATACCCTCAACTACTTAGGGTCTAGAATGGGCGTACCTTAGGGGGTATATAAGTAAATTCAGCGTCAGAGGATCAGATCGTTATATGGGGCCTCAAAGGGCGCATTGTGTGGGAAGTACGTGTTCCCCATATGATCCCATTCCTTCGTTGCCAAAGATGGTCGAACTGGAACTTTAGGGTAAGTGTTTCCCAATACATCCAATACCTCACCTGAACTTTGTGCAGTTTTGCGCTCAGGGCTCTCTCCTGGGCATCACCACTCAGGCATGTACTGCGTGGGATTTCTTTTGGCTTCAACACCAGGGCGTTCCTTCTACGAACACCTGAGGTTTTTGTATAGGAGCAAGATCTTCATTTATAGACCGATTTTTGAATTTGCGTGAGGGGGTAACCTTCTAACTGTTTCGCGCATCAGGGGGTTGGGACAATTGCTTATAAGTTTGGAACGGTGCCATTTCTTGATCCAACACCCGGATCTTGCTCAGACCCTCTCAGAACTAAAAACGCACACTGCTTCGACATGTTTGGTCTGCGCTTTTGGGGGTCATCACACACAGCTCAAAGCTGATGCCAGACTTGAAGACGGTTTCTCTGAATGAAAAAGCATCAGACTTTTTTCAAACACCATCTCGGGTCTTAAGACGATGGCCCCCACTGAGGCACCAAAGATTGCACAACGATGGCCCCCACTGAGGCCCGAAGGCACAGTTTTTTTAAAGGCACTCTAAGAAGGCCTATAGGAGTGGGGGCCTAGTAGGTGCGTATGTGTTTATGTGGCCAGTGTGGGCCTCGAATGAACTCCTTCCCTCGCCACGGGATGTCACAAAGTCATCCCAACTGACTTTTGTCGCCAGGAAGTGGCGGGTGCTTGCATGATCAGTGGATTGGATACTGGCCGCCTGGTGGGAGTTCGATGGCGGGGTACATTCCCACTCATGGTTACGTGGCTGGCATGGCCTCCTGGATGGCCATGTTCCTTTACAAAGTACAGCTGGTTTTCCACTTCCTCCCATGTGAGTGGGTCAGAGTGTAATACCCTAAATTCAACGAAGACAAACCAGTGGCTGCACTTGGATTCCTTCCACCGGCTGCTGGTCACTGCGTTTTTCTTCCAAATAAAAGTGGGTGTTCGGATGCGAGGCGGCGGTGAGTGGTTTGAATTGGGTGAGGTTCTGAAACATATCCTCCCCTGGGCAAGGATGGGTTTTCTTTGTTTTCCGGCTCTTCCCAATCCAGCAAGTCCCAGTCCTTTTTGTATGGATTCGGAGCCGGCGGCAGGGCGACTGAATATCATGAGCTTTTAGATCTTCAAGTGGCGGAGATTGGCCGAAAGATGCCTTCTTCGCTCTGGGAACATGGAGGTTTCGGAGCGTGTGGGAGGCGCGCTTCCTCCGAAAAGCGCCCACACGACATTCCAAGGTTCTACACCCATCCAGGCGGGCCGATGATGGGGGAGATGCACTGTCAAGCACTGTGAGGGTGTCTCAGGTGTTGAAGCTGAGGATGTGCTTTGGTCCCAAAGACCATTCTTTGGAAGTTCTTTCACCTCCAAGACCATCCTCAGAAGGTAGCTGGACCCAATAATATGTATTGAATATGTATATGTCCTCCAGGGTCTATCCAGGGTGACTATCCCTGATGCCCTCCATGATGTAGGCTAAAACGAGTCAATACGACTCATCTATATACTCTAAATTGGAAGGATTACAGTGGTTTCAGAGTAGATGGCAAAGACACCAAGATGTTCGTCAGATGTGGTTCCATGCAAACTTTCAAGCTTGGAGTAACTTATCCCATCGAACCTCTGAAACCACATGCATGAAATCAGTATTTGATCTCAGTCTCTCTGATCTCGCCATCATGCGATCACAGCCATAGCGTTTGTTGCGGCAGATTGGTTGGGGATGCCGCTAGGCACCCTCACTTGTGGGGACTCCGCGTTCCAGGTGTCCCACGTCGCCGTCGCCTCACGGCAGGAATGGAACGCTGCCAACCCTGATAGAGCTCTGAGGCTTCATGACCCTCGGCATGCACTCCCCGCAGCCGAGTGCTGCAGAGTGCCTTTGTGTATAGGGTAATGGGCCCCTGGGGTCCTGCAGGCCGGAACCTCTCTACTTGGCGATTCTCTGAGCCTGAAAACTACAGGCTTTGGATTCCTTGGACATGTCCCATGTTTGTTGCATCATTTGTTTTTTAAAGTTGGAGTGCCAAAAAATGGGCGAAGTGGCTAAGTGCCTGATGTTCTGGAAGCTTTGTTGGATCCAAGGACTTCATCTTGGAGGTGAACGGTGTCAAGGCGTGGCTTCTCCCGACATCGATGGACGGCCTGGGGCGCACACATGCCACAGCCTCCATGGAGGAGAATCCAGACCCAGGCTTCAGTGCTTTTCTTGGGTGAAGTGTGTGTGTGTGATATTGTCTATAATGGAGCATTTGGGATGCTTGTACATCCCAGTAAGCCCAAACGGCCCCAATCATGCGGGTCTTGCGATGCTAGCACCTTTGCTCCTTTGCAAGTCCTCTTATGACGACATCCTCAACGAGCTGCGGAAGTTCCAGAAACACATCATCGCCGGCACCCAAGTGGTGGGAGGATGGCAGGTGCTTTTGGCGAGGTTCAAAGGAATGTTGTATGATTTTCCCGTGCAGAAGGGCTGAGTACGGATCGGCACTGTGGCAAGTAGAAGGTCAGCGCGCCCAAAAGAAGCGATGAAACCGAGCCTTATGTTCACAGATGCAGCCAACAACACCTTTTTGTTTTCTCTTTCTCTCTCACACACGCACCCTCATTCACTCTCACCACGGTGCCCTCCACCACAGCGACGGCACCGCTAAGCAAGTGATTTTAGCTCCAAATTATGCCAGTGCGCAAAAAGGCCTGAAAACGCACATCATGATCATCATGTTCACATGTTAATGTTTTTTTTTCTCAGACATATGCGGTATACCGCGGTATACCTCCTTTCTTTGGTACCTCGCACTTGACTTTGGTTCTCAACCTCTACTATCTCTACTCATCCTCGCTGCGCTGTACACCCGCACCCGCTGGGCTGGGAGAGCTGGGAGAGTGGCGGGTGCCACGCCCAGGTGGCCAAAAGATCCAAAGAGGCCATGTGCAGCTCAGGCCTCTTCAGGGCAGAGGGCGGCAAAGGGCCTGTTCACCTGTCTTTTGGTGGAGGGGAGAGATGATGTTGAAGCGGATGGCGAAAGGGGAGAAAATGGGTCGTCGCGACACTGGCAGAGATGGACCTGCAGGGCGGTGTTCCTTGGAGGTTCCTCATAGCTGGCCCTTCTTGAATGGGTGCCGCCAGCGGGAGGATGTACGGGGATGCGTGAAGGCGGGCATTTCAGAGGTGTTTCCCTAAAAGTCAAACGGCCTGTTGGGACTGCCAGGTCGGATCTGCCATAGGTCACGGCCAGGGGTGGTGGTTGAGAAGGGGGGTCGTTTAGGTCGTGTCTGGGATATAGTGTGTAGCTTCTCCTGAAACTGAAGAGGTGCAGTAAGAGATGCATCTCCGAGTTTGACGCCTCCAACTGTAGAAGTCCGAGCACTGCTACTGACTGTTCAGATCGGCGGACGGAAGATCTCGCTGGGGCGATTTTTCGAGACGTGTCTTGAGAATTTGATCATTTGCAGACACTCCACTCCACTCTCTGGACTCGGCCAGTTGCAGAGTCGTTATTTATATCCCAGACACTCCATGGGACTGCCATAGATGCCTAATGATGCCTACATTGGGGTGGTTTGTGGGGGGTTCCTGGGGCGGCAGTCCTATGGCAGTCCCATTCGTCGTGTCTGGGTATTGTACTCATGGTGCGACAGCTTTCTCCACCCGCCAGACTCCCGGTTCGCACAAAGCTGTCTCCACTTCGCCGTGCCGGCCGCGAGGTCATGTGCTTAAGCCTGACCCGCGAGTATACAACGTGCCCCTTGGCCTAAGAGACGTGAAGAGGTGCATGTCTATATTGTTTTTTTTGAGGGAAGGCGGCCAGGGCTAGCAGATGGTGGGCAAGCCCTAGCATTTACCAGTAGCCATTTGCCACTGGTTAAAGATCCCTACTTAGTACATGCATGTTTGGGCACACGGTGCCCAAAGAATGCAACACCCCCCCTTGACATGCCTGATGCATGATCAATTCGAGACACAGAGAGAGAGAGAGAGAGAGAGAAAAAAGAAACAAGGAACGCTTGCCCAACAAATGCACCATACCACAAGTTTGGCTCCTGGTGTTTAGAGTGCACCTGGACATCAGTTCAATATATTTCTCATGTAGAGAGAAGGACCTAACCCACCATCCGGTGTACCCTATGAGGCTAGGGTTTTAAAGGACTTGATTCCTAAAGAGCCTTTGCTTGATTGTGCTTGGCTTTTTGGTTCTACCACCACCACTACTACTACTACTGCTGCTACTACTGCCACTACCACTACCACTGAGTCTACCACTGCTGCTACTACTACTACTGCTGCTACTACTACTACGACGACGACTACTACTACTACTATTAATGCCACTACTGCGGCTACTACTACTACTGCTGCTACTTCTTTTTTCTTCCACTACTACTACGACGACTACGACGACGACAACGACTACTACTGCCACTACTACGACTACGACTACGACTACGACGACTACTGGTACCACTGCCGCTGCTGCCGTGGACCTTTGAATGAGCTTGTAACACGGGGAATAGCGAATGGGAGGAATGAATGCACCACCATGACTTAGCAGTGGAAACACACTCTTATCAGTAGGACCTGTTAGGACCGCAGCTTGTCGGTTTTGGGGCCACGCGTAACCCATCCCTCCATGGCCCCTCTTGGGTCGTTCGTCGCCAAAAACCCGTCAGGTGCGACGTGTGTGGCACTCCGGGAACCCAGCCACTTGGGTGCGACCGTGGACGACGTTCGGGAAGTGAAGGACGAAGGCACTTGAGGGGATTCAGCGATGAGAAGATGTTTGACTTACCCTCCCTCCAACAAACATGGAAGTGGAACAATGGCCTCTTGGAAGGCTGTTTTCCTCTACAACCCAGTTGCTTTCCACTTTCATGATTGCTTCAGGGAGGTAATGACTTAACCATAGTTTAATCCATACATGTGTGGATCACATGTAAGGGGGAGTGTTGCTTCAGTATGGACCTGAAGAAAAGAACAGATACACCAGAACATCCCTGAGTTCACGAAACAAAAGTATGTACTCTTTAATTTAAATCTCTTCAGCACTTCGGATGTTGAATTGGTGATCCTCCTGGAAGAAAGCCTCATCCAGATCGAGCCTGCCTTGGCGACCCGCCGTGAGGTTTAGATGCCCAGACGGCTGTGTTTGGGCGACCCAGATCAGCAAAACCCGGTGGGTTTTGGGGCAGGCAGACGTCGTGGTACGGTTTCAGCATAGTGCAGCTCAGATCGGAACATTTTTGCGAAGGCACACGGATTTCACCGTAGGTCCCTAAGCATTGAACTTCCCCGAACAGGAAATCAGGCTCACAGATGCAACATGTTCCCTCACCAACGGTCCAAAAGTTTGGCCCCTTTTGTGTTGCACGCCCCTACTTCAGTAGGGCCCCCGAGCTTCCGCGGGTTCGGCAGCTTTTCCAAACGCAATTCTGTTCATTGTTAATTTCTTCCCTGGTAGCCGTTACGGCCTTTGCTGACCATCTTTGTCAAATTTGTTGTGCCGAAAATATCCAAAAATCCTTGGTCAGATCCCTTGCTGCATGCTAAAGGTTTATATAACTGTGTGGAGCTATCTACTTGCAGATCCCTGTAAGCAGCGTGTTTCTAGGGCTAGGGTCATTGGATGTTGCAATACTGCATCTAGTAACTAGTAACGGCGAATTAATAATAACATTTGATCAGACAATAAAGGAGAGTGCGGAGGCTGTGCATGCGACAGCCACAAACATGAACGACTGCCCCCACCACGTGTGACAGTGTGGCACCTTGTTTAATCAATTGCAAGAATATCGTCATGGATTGGCGTCATGTGTTGCGGGATGCGGCAGAAGGCAAGTCCAGTCAATCGAAGAAGCTCATGACTTGTTTGCTTCTCGACTTCCCTGCCAGACCACGTCAAACACCTCAGATTGGCCTCCGTACTCCTCAGGACTATGACATGTGCCTGTTCGGCGCTCAGCTTGGTTGTTCTTTGTTCAGCTCACTTGCCTGGTGAGCAGCCTCAATGACCAAACAGGGTGGGTTTTGGTCATGGCCCATAGGGTAGGCCGTTGAGACCACCTCCTAATCACAAAAAGGCATGAGAAGGAAGACTTTGGTGTGAGACACATATTATATATATATATAAATATATTATATGATATATATGTACATATGTGGTGGGATTGTCAGCGCGCAGGCGCCCTTCTCAGGCTTTCCGAATCTTTACCTATCACTGCTTCTTTGATTTAGATGCATGTTTTTGCACGTATAGTTACCGATAAAATTCCCAACCCCAGCAGTGCGCAGCTAAGCAGCTTGAGCACCAGAATGCCGGCCCATGAGTCCTTATCCGTTTCATGCTGGGAGTGCACTCCCAGTCCAACAGTCCGACACAGTCCGCTGGCCTTTGTAGCACGCACTCCAGGGAAACAGGTGGTTTTTCATGTCGTGAACAGGTTGTTCTTCCCTGTGCCTCTTTGGTTTTCCGAGGAATTGCTTTCAGGCTCACACGTCAGGACCAGTGCATTGCCCACTGGAGGACCGGGCTTTTTCCGACTGAGAACCGGCTGAGCACGGGGTGGGCCGTGGTGTCCCCGGGTTTCGCTGGGTGTTTTGGACATCACGAGCGACATCGCGTAATTTGAGAAGAGTGAACTTATGGGCGAATCATGCTGAAGTCCAGAAGAACAGTACAGTACATGAGTTACTATACCTGGATCTTCCAAAGGAGCAACATGCTGGAATTGTTTACATCAAAAGAACTGTTAAAGTTGTACTTGCATAGTTGGAAGATCCAGGGACAGACGCAGCATTTGCTGCCACCTCTGCATTCGAACACACGAACACAGTCTGCTCACCTCAACCGCAGGACATCACGGCCTTTGCACAGAAGAGAGTCCAGGCGTGTCCTTCGTGTGTCCTTCGCGCCTGGGTATCTCTTGTCTCTTCCGAGAGGGATGAGAGGGATGGAGAGGTACAACAGCCAACAGAACTACTCAAAGGTCCAAAAAGGGAGGGTGACGGGGAGGAGGGAAACCAGGGAATGATAGACCTGCGGTGAACTGCGGGAACATCCCTGTGTCTCTGAGACTGATTCCTGGCACATTTTTGGGATATATTTTGGGTGGATGGTTCCCCTACTGCACATGTCATTTCTTTGGGAATTCTACGTGTGTTGCACAGGAATATGAAGAAAAACACCTCTCTCAGGTGTTGGTCCAGCTCTCTCTCAGATCAGGGGATGGGTCAGAGCCTGGTATGTAGCGAGGCACCAATCCACCAGGCTGCCAGGCCATGCGTCGGTTTTTTGGTGCGGATGACCATCCGTGACCATCGACCCACAGGCATTTGAGTTCTTTTCTTGAGCTTCCAAGAGAGGTTAAGTGACCTTATAGGACCCTACTGGAGTACCTATGGGATAGTCGAACTAGGGTCCTTCAACCTCTGTTGCTTGGGAGGGGTTGGCAGAACTCGTGGGAACTCGCTGAGCAAGCTTTGCGCAAGACTCGCAGAACTCGCGTCTCTCAGCATCTCGGTCGTGTGAGTCGTGTAGGTGGTGTGCCGTGGAGAAGGCAACCAAGATGATCCCGAGGCGTTGTCCTGGAGATCTTGGGATCTTGGAGCGTGAAGATTGTGGAATCTTCAACCAATTTGAAACATGTGTATATTTAGTTATGTAAAATGTTAATCTCTGTTGGTGATATATGGTGCATTCTCGCCGAACGAATGAACGTCGAGTGATCATGTTCCGGTCACAAAGACACTGAGCCACAGATGGTCTTTTGCATCCTATTAACTATTGCTTGATCAATAGAGGGGGCAACTCTCATCTACACCGAGCCATTTTCGGACCCCTCGAAAG
>CAXAMN010024568.1:0-12963 GCA_963970005.1 Durusdinium trenchii | reverse complement strand
CTTTAAGACCCAGGACAACCCTCCCCGACCGTCGCAGCCACCATAGAACCTTAAAGTTCCCGAGGTCCGGAAACTTTATGACCCAGGACAACCCTCCCCGATCATCGCAGCCAACGGAAACTTTAAAGCCCACGACAACCCTGCCCAACCGTCACAGCCACCAGTTTTATGTGTGTTAGTGTGTTTTGTTTGTGACTTCTCTTTCTCTCTCTCTCTCTCTATCCCTAGGGTAGGTCCGGGTAGGTCTTGTTTTTTTCTAGTCCCATCAATCTCACTCTCACTAAAAATGTTGTCAGAGAATGCACTATGTGTTGTTCAGACTCATTGATGTGCAATGTGCAGATTCAAAAAACAATACACATATGTCACATGACACATTGCATACATATATACAAAACAACTGCAGTTGATCTCACAGTGTACCATATATGATTATGTTCGTATAATCATATGAGTCTACTAGTCTATGTCTATGTTTCTGAATGTAACGAGAAGTTGAAGCAACAGTAACTGACGATCAGAAAGGCTTCTTGTTTGCGGCTCCCAGACTCCCAGGCTCTTCTATCAGGACTCTTGTCGGTCCAGTGCCAGTGCCCTGTGCAAACACAACACTTATAGAACACTTGACTCGATATGAAGATCTGTAGAACGCACTACAATATGCTAAGCTGAGCTTATTGATATACATGCGGGAATCCTGTGTCAAATAAACACAGGAAATTGAATGAAATGGGCAATGGCAGAATGAAATACACCTGTCACGGTGGGCTGGCTCTCCGGAACCTTTCCCAGTAAGCATTTACACGCACGGGACCCCAAATCACTGCACGTGGCTCAATGTCCCCATCAGGTCCTCGCAAGCGTCTTGCTGGCCTTGCCCGTGAAGTAGTAGATGAGTCGTTGGTGACAGTAGCAGCCTGTCCAGCAGCTGGCCGAGCTGCCCTGGCTGCCCTAGCAATGCCCACAACATTGCTAGACACAACGTCACCACCACCATGACTCATCCCTGTATGGTCAGCAACGTGACCAGCATCATGTGTCATGTTGACATTTTGTGGAACATCTTCAGTAGCAGCAGGAGTGGTTCCTCCTGCAGGAGGCGCAGAAGGTTCCTCACCGGTGCCACCTGAATTTGTATGCACAGCATGAGCACCATCGTTTGTATCATTTCCATCAGCTCTGGATCCAGCATCATTTCTGTCAGTCGATAGATTCGTGGGGTCAGAAGTGTCCTGCTCACTGTCCACGAGGGGGAGCTGTGGGAGGGACACTACACAACTGTGGTGTGTGTGATCCAGAACCAAAGATAACGTCAGCATGCATGGATAAGTCGCAATCACATCAGCGGCCTCCAGTACCCTCACCAGACCTGTGAAGCTGGCCTTTGTGCGGGTAAGAAAATCATGTACTGGGATCTGTGACGATGCCGTATCTGCACTTGCTTCAATCGGAGGTAAGAGCTCTTGATGTGGGTTCACTGTCACCGTGTTGTGTATGATATGGTCCTCTCCCAGATTCAAATCCAGGTTCATGATTGCTACGAGGTGACGGCATCTACCCCTTTTTTTGCAAAGTTCTCACCAGTTCAACGAAGGATGATTCCACATGTGCTACAAAGTTTGGAAAATAGCCATTGCCCACAGATGAACCAAACTCCCGCACCACACTGTTCAAACCACGACTGACCATAGCTCAAGTCAAAGATTTGACCAGGACAATCGGACAAAGTTAGTCTGTGTCACGGAGAACTAATCTTGAGCAGTCGAACAGGACACGGACACAATAAAGTATATCACACCTGCCACACACTGAGCACATCCAACATGTGTGACCGGCTGACAAAGCTGTCAAATTGTTGTTTTGGATCGTTTCTCTGGTCAACTAACTATCATGAAATGTGTAGTGGCAGTTGCTGACGTTTTGTACATGTTTTTGTTTTCCCTGGCGTCGCCCCATCGACAATCACCCCATGGCCGTAACAGTGAACTCAATGAATTGAACGAATCAAAAGAAACACTAAACAGACAGGATAAGACGTTACAAAGACTATGTCTTTGCATCTGCAGTCTCTACAGACTCTACAGGTGATGTTTTCACCTTGGACATAAGAGCAACCTCCAAATCGGCCCTGCTTGGAAGTTGAACAGGAGGTGGAATAGCCTCAGTATATCTCAGTATCAATGTTTTCACATATCATATCGGTGTCTACTGGGAACTGGACAGAGAACATTTGTAGATGGTCCAACTTGACTCAAGACTCTATTCCAAAATAGGATAAGTCATAAGTATAAGTATGTATAAGTACACTCACTCAACAAGTCTGTATATATCAAGACGGCCAACATCACATGCTGTCCAGTCACGACTTTATGCACGTGTCTTGAACGCAGTTGTTCAGGTGTCTCACCCTCTTCCAACTCTATGTTGTAGCCTGACAGACAGTGTGGGATCTCCAGACCGACCTGTTCACGAGTCTGCCTGTAGCATTTTCATCCCAGGACTAGGACCTCATACTAGTAAGCCAGTCATCTGGATTATAAGTTCAACACCGGACCTGAGCCTGCCAGTTAGATAAGTGAAATCGACTCGACTCGGACTCGGACTCAACATTACACATATACATCAATTAGTCAGAGTCTATGTCTTTGTCTCCGTCTTTGTATCTGTCTACTGTCTGTCTTCCAGTGTTTTTTTAGTCTGAGCCAACGAGTTAAACCCAGTGTGAGACAGTGTGTTTGTTTTTGCTACAGTACTATGGGTTACGGGCCTCATTGCCTCATGGGCTAGAATCTGGTTTACAACAAGTCAGTTCAAAGTTCAAAGTTCAAAACAAATTAGATTATTAACGATGATGTGTGACATTGAGGTGCCTTGCAAAAGCCAAAACATCAAGGAGCGGACAATGTCGTCATCGGATCCCTTGCTCATTTGCTTACAGCAGCTGCGCATACTGGTCCCATGTAGTGGGCACTTGACATAGTAGGACCGGGTCTGCAGGGCGGTCTCGTGTGTAGCACAAGAGGCACTCAAATGACTCAAATGTAAAAACATAAATTAGACTTAGACTGTTAGAGTCAGAGTCTGCTAAAGTGCTTCTGGTTAAATCACAACAACATCAACATACATTTACTACTAAGACATGCCAGTCAGACATGCCATGCCATTAGGAAACTACTCGTGTTGTTGCTCGTTACTCAATGAACAGCTAGACTAGACAGTGGAGCAGTGGAGAATGAACAACCAGTTCCCACTTCCCACCTGTTGATCAGTTCTTCGAACAATTGCTATAGCATCATGCCCCTCGCCCACCCAAATGGTTGAGGGGTCAAATAGCGATGCACTTGTTCCAACTCGAGGCAGTAGCTGGTGGGTAGGTTTGCTGCTTTGTCGTGGTGTTCTTCCAGTACTGGATGTAGTAGTCGGTGTACTCGGTGGTGCTTTCGGTGGTGCTGCCTCCGACTTGGTCTTGACTTTGCTTGTTGAATCATTTGCTTTGACACCCACTTCAACCGGTCCGACTTTGACAGTGGAAGATGTTCTTGACACACTTGCTTGGGCAGGAGCTGTAGAAGTCATAGTGTCCAAAGGCTCTGTCATGTCTAATGAACAGGATTGCTCCGGACGTGCACCTGTTGTGTCTGATGATGATGCTTGCTTTGGATGTTCTCGAGACAGGCTGCTCACAAATCCGTCGGACACGTCAACCATGTCAGTCTGAGTGTCAATATACTTGTCAGGATTGACACTGCCCCGACTGCCAGCGTGTGGACTTTCCTGAATCGAAATGTGTTCACCTGAATCATGACCCTGATTCTTCTCGTCCATTTGGACTTCCATCTCGGAGATGCTGGTTTCAGTCTCGCAATCAGACACAACTGGAGGGGCACTAGGATGAGGAGGAGGATCATGTGATTTCGTTGGTCTGAGCCCAAATTCGATAAGTCCTGCAAACCAAAACAGGGCCAGCAATGACTCAAACACTGGATTAATCTTGGACGTAAGTGAATACGTGATACTTGAGGCTGATGCTCCTCATGATTCATGACATTGTGGGCATTGTGTTACTATATATATAATATAGACAGGAGATTTATATACTCACTGACTCACTCAGCCTTGTAGAGTCTTAGAGACACTAACCCAATGTCCTCCTTCATCATCTTCTGCATCGAAGGGACCATGACCATACCGGGTCTTCTTGCGCTTGCCAGCAACAGCCATGCGGTTAGCCCCATTCTTCAAATTTGCGTAGAAGGCCTTTGTTTGCCATGGAAGAACTTCATGCAAACGGGAGCCATCCACTTTCAATAAAGTATCATAATAAGATACAGGTTGACAATGGTGAAGTTCCTGTAGCCCTTGCGAAAACAAGTCGTCAGCCAGAATCAAACAGACCAAGTACTTGCTGTTGATACCTCCCTTCATCGAAGACGTGTGGTAATACCAGCGTTTCACACCGTCCTTCGTAAAAGGTGGAATTTTGCGACTTGTCTTCTTGAACTCGTAGGACCACCCTGTTGTGTTCAACTCAAGAATAAGCTCAAACTCGGAGAGCTTGCGTACATCATCTCGGTTGAGTTTCTGGCGTCTTTCAAGTCTGAACGATGCAAGTTGTTGAGGTTGGAGATATGTTTGGACAACTGACAGCATACCAAGCCCCTCAGGAGTGATATTGAAGATGTCCACGTCTGCATCATCACGTTTTCCAACCTTTGCCACAGAGGCCATCACCGTACAATGAAATATCGGCATCAACAAAACAATAACAACATCAAGACATCAAATGACTAAATGGTGTGCATTACTATAGCAAAACATATAATAAGAACATTTGACGACGTGTCTCGACTCGACATGACTCAACTCAATGACCTGAACTGAGGAGATGACCCAATGCTTCTCCAAGAGGTAATCCAAACCAGTACAATCAGGAAAGACAAAGAAGCCCGCTTTCTCCCAAAAGGCACCAGAGCCCGCCATAGACTGAAATAGATCTGCAGAATCAGTGGGCCTAAGTCACAAGTCTAAGTCTTGAGTGAGAGTGAGTGAGTGAGTGTCAAGTTTTTTAATGATTAATTCAAAGTCGTTTGAGAACCAGTGACATTGTCTTGTACTGTCACAACTGGTTTAGGCCTTTTGAATACAGAAACTGAACAGGGTATATTGTCTTTGAGTGAATGTTACTGCTACTCATGTCGACCTAATGCAACCAGAACACATGAATGTAGATATTTGATATGAGACATCAGCACCATGCCATACATATAAGGCTTCTGATAGCGTGTCAAAGCTGACATCGGCAAGAGAACATGTCATGGGCTCACCTTCTGTGTTTGCCGTGATGCATAGAAACCGGTTTGCCTCACAATCAAACTCTGCACTCCTCAGTTTATAAGGTTGAGCGAGTAGATCAAAATGGATTTGCTCACCCAAGAATGTGGTGTAGCTGCTGGTGCGACCATCAACAACAGGCTGGAAGAAAAACATGCTATTGACCTCCTGGATATGTTGTATGGACTCCTTTGATGCATCTGTTCTCACTGAACGCTTTCGATTCAGATAAGTGATATCCATTTGTGGATTTGGTGTGGTCAACTGCCAATGCGAGGCCTCATCATCTTCAATGAGATCTTCACTGTAAGAGAACAGCTGTCCTCAGGTTATGGCATTGATGTTAATCTTCAAACAGTAGAAAGAAATTGTAAAACAAATAAATAGTATAATGAAAGACTGACCTAATATGTTCATCCACATGCTGACAAGACTCGACATGTTTGATATGACCTGGACAGTGGCTTGAGCTTCTCTCCAATGTTGGTTCTCGCAAGCGAAAAGAGCAAGGTTGGATCCGCCGAGCTGACCTTGACTCAACAGAGACGGAGACTCTTTGTCAGAGACTACACTATTATTTTGTAATCTTCAGTCTCCATCTCCAGCATTTCAAGTTCAACATAGTTCAACATTCCAATTCATTCCAATTCTAATTTTCAGTTCAATTTCAATATACAAAAATAACAAGTCGTCCCGTCGTCCAGAAATCTAGACTGGCCTGACTGGCAGACTGTCTAATGTTCAGTTCTGAATGAATGGTTTATCATGTGTCATGTCATATCATTCAAGAAATGGAAATGTATCACAGTGTCACTGTATTACGAAATTAAATGCGACCAAAGAACAAAGATAAGGTAGTTCTTCAAAGCCCGTGTCAGCGGCCCCCCAGGTGTTTGACATTGCATCCTTCAAGGGGCACAGGCACAGCAAGACTCTTTTGTATCATCTCATCTGCGAGCCGTTTGCGGGATGCATGTTTGATGGTGACATTGTCTCTGTAGATCAACTTTGCAAGCTCCGCACCAGACATCCCACAGATAGAACTAACATCTTTGAGTCCCAACAGATTCCTCGATGGTCAAAAGTGACACAGCACTGTCACAGTGACAAGCAAAAAAAAAGAACACAAATGCAAAGTTCAAAGCAAGACATAAGACACAAAAACACGAGACAAGCACTGCACACTGCACAGAGACAATGGTGTAAACATGTCATTCCATTCCACACAACTTTTTACTTTTCATTTTCCACACGCATAAACACAAAAACTGAATCTGAAATCCAAATTGACTCCAAACAGTCCAGATCTCAGACCCCAACCGAACAGCTTGGTGAAAGCCTTCATGTGTTTCCATTCCCTGGAGTTGTTGATTCACTTGCATCAATGCCTGGTCAAGCATGGTCAAGCTGAACGTGTTGTAGAAAGGATTTGGTTGAATACAATGCTCAGTGACACAGTGACTCAGTAAATGGTGTATGTAATAAACACACATGACACACGCTGGCTAGAACATTAAAACAAAAATAGTTAGGGGCCTCAGGTGTTGTTGCTGCTACTCTCCGCATCCAATCAAAGCGAAATTCCAGGCTGATGTATGGGCATCTAGCTGCAGGGCATCTCTTCCGGATCCTGTTTATTATTGAGTGTCGTCCCTCAACAGATCGTTCTGCAACTCTCACCTCAAACAATGTGTTTGACATATATTACGTGTGACTTCATGTCAAGACTCATCATTGTGAGTGAAGTGATGTCATATTATACATATATATATATTAACTATTACTAAGCTGTGGACTGTTTTGAAAGCGCTGACCCAATGCAAGAAGCTTTTGGCTGCTGTTCTTGTGTCATCGAAAAGATCTCGGATGTGAACATGGCCATCAGCCAAAGCCTCAACAATTGGTCGAAGAGCCACATCACCATCATCTCCATCTAGACCCTGCCACTTCGCGTTTAGGAAACGCTGGCTTTGTGTGTGCTTGGAACCTTCACTGCATGAATCGCTGTCAAACAGTTTCAGGCAAAGCATTGCAGTCTTCTGGATATCCTGATCATTGTTGTGTGCCAGGCCACCTTACAAATAGTCAGAGTAAAGAAGCTTTTCGTACAGTTGACATGCATACACATTCAGTTCACAGGTTGCATCCAAAGCACAAAGAACCCAAGGTAGTTGCTGCCAATGTGACAGTTTCATGCTCAGCTGTCCTGAGTTTGGTTTGGAAGTGTAATGTGAATTCTGAATAAGTCAAACAGCAACAATATCATCTTGCCCCGTGCCCCCTTCCAAAAACAAACACCCCCCAAATGCCCCAAGAAGAAACAGGGTGTAGTGAGTGTAGTGCAGCTGGACTGGGTCATAGATGACATAAGCAATATATACGTAATATAGTAAAGTAGTGATGTATTAGTAACTAGTATTAAGTAAGTAGTTATATATAACATAAATATCAATAACTAATAACTAATAACCATATATACATATATATTATAAAACAAAATAAATAACTAATAACAATATAGTAGGTGTTATAAGTCGGCCGGCGGTCGGTCAGCAAAAGATTGTAAGATAGAAAACATTGCCAATGATAATGATATCAATGATATCCCAAGTGATTGAATCATAGGTAGGTCTAAGTCTGAGCCTGAGTGTCCCCATATCTTGGAAGTTGCTTTGCTCCATGTATTGTAGAGCTCTGGTCTCTTGGCCGAAGGTGCTCTTGACACATATTCATTGAAACGCGTTTGGTTCCCTGACATCTTCCTAGAATGATGTAGCATTCCTAGTCCACACGCTAACTCGGGTGCACGGCAGCTTCTAAATGGACATGTAGCAGCATCACTTGGAAGTGCAGCACATGATCGTTTGATGCCTGGAACTTTCTCCTCCACCACGAACTGATGGTGTGGACAAGGACAAGCTTCACACCATGTGCCCACACATTCACACTCCTGAGCAAGATGAGCTATCAATGCAATGGACGTCCAAGCAAAATCGCTTTGCATGAGCTCAGAAATGTGACGCAAGGTCACTTTTGAGCCTTCCTCAGGCGCAAAGGATTTGCCTTTGTCCTGAGCCTGGTCTCCACCACTCATCCTTCCAGCCGATTCGACCACCTTTTTGAAGCGACACACATTCCAACACTCCCGTAGCAGTGGTTCCAATGGCAGCACCTGAGTTCACACAGCATATGAACAAACGTAAGATAATATTACACACATTCAAATAGATAATCAATGTTTTCTTCACTAGCTGTTAACCTGGCTTGCATCGAACTGGTTATAGCCTTCAAGACGAGGCCAGACTAATTCATTTGTTTACTGTTTTTTTTTGTTGTTTGTTTGATGATGAGTTTACAGTTGGTGATATTTATGTTTTAACTGGATGAGTTGAGTCAAGTTGCTGCATTGCAAAAATTGGAAACCACATGCCAACGAAGTCCAGCCAAATTTTCAGCAGACCAATGCTCGATGTAATGTCTCATAGGGTGACTTCCAACGCATGAAGCCAAGAACCGCTCTCTCCAAGTGACATCTGACAGAAGGGTATCCAACGATTGTAACAGGGGAAGTAGGTTTTGCCACCTCAGGTTCAAAGTTCAGATCAACTGAATTTGAGATCTTGGACTCCAACCGACTCCGACTCCAACCCACCAATAAACCAAATGTAAGTCCACTACCACGATCAACCAGGTGAACAACAGAACTCTGTCTTCATTGTTACTTAGTTAACGCGGTAACGTCATAACATTGCTGCCTCCCTGGATTCTGATATCGTGTGATCATATTGCTTTACAATGTCCCGGGTGTCGGGTGTGTAGGTAGGTGTGCAGGAATTTGTCTTTCTATATAAATATATGTTCAATAAAATGAACTGCACACTGCACAGTCACAAGCATACTAACAATTAATAACATAGATATGAGTCTCGAGTAGTTCGATAATTAAACACCAGCCACTGTGGAAGCCCCTGTAGAACTGCATGTAGGATATTGTCAGCGATATGTTTGATTCCGGTTATTTTGAACGCGTTGACAAACAATTTCTCCTTATCATTGGAAGCCCCTCCAGTAGCTTGACCATTGTATAGCTGAGGCATTGGGCGTGCCACACAGGTGTTCTCTCGAGCATCCAGAGGCCTTCAGCCGGGACACATGCCCAAACAGGGCACAAACTAATCAGGACACTGCAGTTCATGACAGTTCATGATGAACGAGATAATAAACAGGACGGAGAGAGAGAGAGAGAGAGAGAGAGAGAGAGAGAGAGAGTCAGTGAGAGATATATGTTGATGTTTCACTGTTCACTTACACTTTCAAAAAGAATCGTGAGGTGAGCAAGCAGTGAGCAGTGAACAATCTAGCGGCTAGCGGCTAGCTTCATTTTTTTGAGTACAGTACAGTACAGTACGTACGTAGTACTAAGTATTAAGGAAGTGCCTGCCTGCATGGTGATTCCAAATCATAGCCCTCCTCCTCCTCCTCTTCATGATCATCTTGTAACGGAAGTGCGCCCATATGATGTTGAAGTCCTGGCTGTACATGAGGGACGCGTTTGCTGTGATTCAACTTGATGGGTGCAGCTGCCAGGTCATCGCAAACATCGTCACAAAGCTGTTGCATATCAACAACGGGAGCATCATGAAGCTTCAGTTCTGTGCCTCACGAGCTCGAACAATGGCTCATGTTTTTTGGTGAAGTTTTTGTAAGTAGCTAGCTAGCCGCTTCTCTTATCAGCTGGTTTGTTCCATTGAATGTGAGCCACTGTGAGCTCCATTAGACTAGTGAGTGCTTCCATTTCACATGTGTCTCCATGGAAGTTGGAGGCCTGGTAGACTGTAGATTCTAGACTAAACCATAATCTCAGTCTGAGAGTTCATTGAGCCTATTTTTGGTACCATTTTGGGTGACCAATAAGCATTATCATTGTTTGGAATCCCCTCCACTCCCTGGCCACTTGCCACTGGCCTTCATAATATGTTAAATCAAGAGACCCTGATCCGAAAGGTTGCTCACCACTTGCCGGGCATAGGCTTGGATATTAGCTTGGCGCTCATCACCAGAGCAGCCCCCAGTCTCCAAACCAATAGTCCAAAGAAGTGCGTCCAACTTATATGGAGTCGAGGTGCAGCCTTTGCGAGAGGAATGAGCGAAGAGAAGGGAAGTCCGTGAATTGTGGGAAAAAAACAACGTGTGCTGACGCTGAGCTGCAGTGCTGCAGCCGCTACTACACTGCTGCACATCAGTTGGCATGCATCCATGATGGGACATGCGACGTGACGTGAGGATTGATTTAGGGCTTAGTAGGTGTCCTAACTAACTATCTAACTAACTACTAACTACCTAGGCCTACTACCTATTAACTAACGAGTAACTTGCCTTGCTTACTAACTACTAACTACTAACATTTCATGATTTAATGGACCTTGACAAACCACGAGCTTGGACTTTTCACTGAACCCACATCCCCCCCTCCCCTCCCCGGGCCTGGGCCCCCCCCCCAAAGAAAAAAAAGAACGATCAAAATATACACACAGTGGTGCATGTCCAAAATCCAACTTAAGACACCCTTTCCCATAGCGATGATCGGAAGCACCCTGCACTCGGTCTGGATCTGTGGCAACGAACAAGGGTCTTCCCATGCGCAGGGTTCATGGTCCAAAGACACATCATTGTCGTCGTCGATAGCTCTCATAGTTGCAAAGTGTTTCAGCAAAGCCACTGAACTGCCAGAGCGGGGTATGTGCACCACATCAACCAACACTTCCACACACGACAAATGGCAAATGATGTTCTTTACATACTGCACATCGTGTACTCGTGTACTGTACATTGCACATTGCACACTGCACACTGCAATCATAGTCGTTGACCATCGTTACATGTACAACAAGTTCTTGAAGTTGAAGAGATTGAAGTCTGGTCTGGTCTGGGTCCATTGTCCACAATCTGTCCGCTAGACTAGTCCCCTACTTGGACTCCATCAAAAATTGGTCCGGCCTCGTCACATACTCCTCAACGATGAAAAGCTCTCGCCCCTGCTTCGTAGCATCATAACCTGGGGCCGTGAGTCGGTGAGCCGCACAGGAAAAACATGTACATTGTTTGTGCACCTTTGCCTTGCACTGCACTGCACTCATGTGTGTTTTATGTGTGACAGTGACACTGGCAGTGGCACACACAGAATCTGACTAAGTGACCCACACAGGTTGATAAAGTATGGCTGGAATCCAGTGTTTGCCCATTGCCATCTTCGAAGATACATGCCCAGAACATCAAGTTTGTAGCGAGCTCGTGATAAGGTAGCTGGGCTCGGACCGCCAGCGCTATCCACCTCAGTATCATGCAGCAATGTATATGTAACTGTTACTGTATAGTTGTAGCAATATACCTCAAGGTTAAGGTAAATATACTACACCTTCTTACCTTCTTGTGGCCTTGTGACTTTGTGTTGCTACTCACTGACCCACCCCGTTCGTAAGCCACCACAAGTGTTTCAGTCTCAGCTGAAACTGAAACCTAAGAACTTCTGAGAACTGAGAATCTTACAATTTCCTTGAAGTCCAGCTTCCCTGTAGCCAGCTGCACTGCAGTCACCATTGTGAACTTGAAGCGCTCAGCATTGCGTAGGTTCATGCTCCTAGGCTGATCGATCTGGACAAAAGTAGTGGGCTGGCATTGATCGCCTATGACCGTAGTGTACCCCCTCCAAATCCCAACGTTATCCTTATCTCTTGTTGTTTGTTACCATTGTCATTGTCATGGTGCTATTGTTCTGGGACTGTCTATGTTTCAGCTACCGTGACAGTCATCGTGACAGCTTCAAACATAAACGTGACACCGATCAGCCCAGCTGCAGTGTAGCTTTAAACATATAAAGTGTGTCAGTGACACTAGATGATCACAACAGTACTACATGACACATTGTATGTACCTAGTAGTACTAGTATGTGCCTGTGCATGGCATGGCATGGCATGTACTCATGTACTAGTACTAGACTAGTACTAGTACTTTAAAGGATAAAAAAAAATTGCCCACTGTCATTACCACTGTCCACAATCCGTTGGCCCCTTTGACATAACAAGACGCATGGACAACATATGGTATAGCTGTAGCATGCTGTAAGCAGATCGTCCAGGCGTGTGCTTTACTCTGGTCTGTGGCACGAGTGCATCACCAGTGGGCCTTGTTGGTTGCCAATGAGCAATCTCCACCATCAGGATGACAGCATCACGGAAATGTTCTACCTGCACACTGCACACTGGCACACACGTGGCACGTGTTACGTGTTATGTGTTTTTTTCAGAAAGGCAGGCTGGATGTGTCAGTATCCTGTTGATGGTTCAATGGTTCATAGCTTTAATGTATGTATGGATGTTAGCTTACCTGTTATCTTCCAAGGGTTATGTCATGTGTTATGACAAATCACTGCAGATATACCGAGCCTCTTGAGCCGTGCCAGATTGAAGCACAGATCTGGCAGCCTTCAACAATAGTTGATGTGCTGTGTGGGCCTTCTCTCGCACGGCTGCGAACACATCACACAAGTCTTCATGGCTCCAAGCGATGGTAGACACCATCGCCAAACCACAAGTGACAAAAACCTAGGGATCTTCAATCTTCTTATATTGAGT
>CAXAMN010024567.1:0-12969 GCA_963970005.1 Durusdinium trenchii | reverse complement strand
GGGGGGCAATGCACGACTGACAGACATTGCCCAACGAAGACGCTGTCAGCTCGTGGTGAAGCAATGCGGGACGCCGCATTGTGTACCTGCTCAATGAACTTTTGCACACGCTGTCCACTCTTTTGGTTTGATTCATGGTGGTTCCACATGATACTTTCCCCACAAACAGGTTTCCCACTGCACTGCAGCTGCTGATCGCCGCCTCCACTTGCGCTTGTCGTGAAACCTGTGTTAAACAATACTTTTTAAGCTGACCTTTCCACCTTGCCGTTCCATCGCCTTCCTTCCCATTGAGACAATTGCGTTAACTGAAAACCCAAGTTCGAAGTGTGTCCTCCTCAGCCGTCCCACTCGGGAGCTGAGTGTGATCCCCGTCACAGGGGCGCCGTTCTTGCATGGGAAAGCAACCACCCCAACGCACCACCGCTCACTGGAACATCACAGGAAGGCACCGACACCCTCACAGAATCAACCGCCACACCGGCCGCCGGGCCAAAAAACGGTTCTTGAAGCATCCTTCAGATTCCGAACTTCTGATCTCAGATTTCAGCATGTAGTTTTCTTTTCATGTTTTCCAATCATGTGCGTGTTTCTATGTTCGCTATGTTGCTGCCGCGATTCTTTCATCGACAGAACTCAAGGATGGGCATTACAACTCTTCAGCTTAATTCGAGATGCATGAACACACACCTACCAACAAGCTCACATTTAGCACCACCTTACAATATACTCACCACTGACACCAGAGATGACACCTTCAACAACAACAAGACAATACAACTCGGCACTTCTCCGCTGCTTTTTGCTGCCGCGCCGCGCCGCGCCATAGCTACGACCACGACATGCATTTTCCGTGGCCCTACGCTCACACCACGCCACCACCATTACCTACCACACAACCTCAACCCACATGGCCGATGCCACAACCATCAACTGCACCCACCTTTCCCTCGACACAACCATCGGCATACCCTCACCCACAACCACAACCATTTCAACCACCACCGTTTTTGTCCACCCCTACCGCCACTGCACTGACCTACGGCACACCATCCACTTGGACTTTTGTCCAACCATGTCAAGTGCCACCGCAACCCACACATCCAACTCCAGTGTTTCCGACAGCAGCACCTCCCCCGTCCTACCTGTTGCCACCACCTCATCCCACACCACCGGCTGAACTTCCTCCCCCCACTACACTGACACATCCCCCTCCAACACAGCAACAGACTGCGATTGCCAATTATCCATCCACAGACCCCCAATGCGCCATCCCCCAGGGCGTTTGGCAACCCTATTCAGCCTTTCCCCCCGTCACACAGCCTCCACTCCAACCGTTGCCCCCGCCACCGCCTCCACAAACCATCAACGCCTCAACACCAACCCAACCTCCACCTCAACAGCAGCTACCATCGGATCCAACACCACCGATCCAACCCATCCCCACGACTGCCCAGGACAATCCATTACCAGTCCAAAACACGCCTCCACCAGCTACCGTATCCCAACATTCAGCATCCCCATCGCTGGTATCTGCCACACCAGCGCCTGGACCTTCACTACCAGCACCAGACCAACCTGACACCACTGCCTCACCAGCACCGCAACCACCTTCCCCACAACCACCACACAGCAGTCGCCGCCACCACCACAAGAGCCGACGCAAGTCCGACCATCACCACAGAGGACGCCACCGCCACCGCCGCCGACATCGCCATCACCGCCACTCCAAACATCACAGCACAACCCGGCGACGGCGGTCGCCTTCAACATCCACCTACACATCTAGCCTTACGCCATCCCGCAGTCGTTCGCCACCACAACCCATTGATCTACGCCCCAACACCGAACACACCAACCCGGACCCCTCTCAATATCCCACCACAGCCGTCCTCCGTCGCCCAATCAACCGTTGGCGACCTCCACCCAACTTTCACACCTTTACACCTGCAGACCAAATCCTGGAATGGCTCGAATTCCACGCCACCCAACTCGACAATCCCAACCGACCACAACACCAGTACATTGCCAATATCCTCACAGACTGCAACATCACCTACAAGGAGATCACCGATTTCCGACAATATACCCACGCTAAGTGGAACGACACAACTCACCAATACGACCAATTCCAGTACTACGCCATTTCACTTCCCTTCCTCAACACCAAAGCCACTACACCAGAGCCACCTGCGGTTTCCCGCGCCACATCAACCCACCGGGAAGTCGCCCACATCAACGCAGGCCACACAGGCCCCGTCGGCAACATTTCCAACATTCTACGCCAAGGCCGTTTTTTACCCAGCACACTCCACTTTGCCAACTACCCTGGATTTTTTGCCCAGGGCGTTCGCATCACCCACAACCAACCCCATGACCACAACGAACTTGCCCGCATCATCCACAACACCTGGCAACTCCACAAGAATTCCCATTCCCTTATCATCACACTCCTTTCTTGGGGTGCTGCCACAAAATATACCTCTGGAGGCGAGGAACACGCCATGAACCTCCTTAACGACCACCATGGTGCGGTCTTTCATCAGAAGGGCCGCTGCTGGGTGATCCACCCGGACCACGCCATTGTCAAAGGACTGGCCTGGTCCACCAACTCCACTCCACCGGACCCATAACACCACTACCACACATCTACACACCACTACCACCTCCACATCCACTTTTGGTCTCACACCACCACCCAACCTTTGCTGTAGCAGCAAAAAAGAGCCTCCTGCAGCGGCCACGCGAATTTTGAACCCTTAATTTTTCTAGCTCTGCAGTGTTTGCTGAGAACATCTTTTTTCGAATTGTACCGGCTGTTTTGATGGAGTCTTTCACTTGTCAGCTTCTGCATCGTGGAGAGTGATTCATTAAGACATGTACTTAATTGTCCAACCGGCATTGCATACTCGCACTTTTGCCTGTGGGAATTTGATGCTCGCTTAATTCATACGCACGGCCTCGGGATGACGCGCTCCCTCAGACTCGCCGCTGTCCGGCTGCTTTGGCGCGCTGCCGCAGCAACCTGTGACGATTCTTGACCACTGCACACCCCTACATCTCAGACTCATGAGCAGCACACCGACACCTCTACAAAACGACACCTCAACTCTCATACAAAAAACCGCAGTGGCACTTTCGCAGGTGCACAACCTGCTTCGACAAGCAACAGATATTGTAGCACACCTCCACACGGTTTTCCTCCACCACAGCCACCAAGCGGACCCCACTTTCCGCCAACACTTTCAGCCACTTCCAACTCCGCCCAACCACCCTATACGTTTACCATCCACCACCTCATCCTGTGACTCAGCACCATCCAGACCACCCATCCGTTTACCAGCACCACCCTGACAAGACTCAGACGACACTCCAACAACACCCCCAGATCCACAACCCACCACAACACGCAAGCGGAAGCAACCACCCCCACCACCTTTGAACCGACAGGCCGATTGGGACGCTTGGGACGGCGACGCTGACTGTCGCCTGGTCGAACTCAAAGAAAACCCCAAACTTCGTCCCAACTGGACCACTGTGGCCCGCCGAGTGGGCTTCTCCGTTGAGCAATGCCAAGCCCGATGGCAAGAACTCAAAGACATGCAACGTCAGCAGGACCAGCAACTCTTCTCCACACCACTACCAACCGCACCACCAAGACAAGCACCTTCCCCCTCACCAACACCCACATCACCAGCAGTTTCCCCAGCACCACATTCACAACCGGACTTCTCCCCTTCCCCCACCACAACGCCACCGACTTCACAATATCCAACGACTCCTGCTGCTGTGCTGCTGCCGCCGGCTGCTGAGCGAGCGCTTAGTGAAGACAGTCATCCGGAGAAATCTCCACTCACGCCAGTTGGCAGTTATTTCATTTGATCCGTTTCACCCACCTTCCTTACGGCGTGCCGCACGACAAATCCACTGACATGCACTGACTTTTAGTTCTTCATACCCAGTCTATATTCACCAAGTTGCCCAACTTCGATTTGTCAGTTTTCAGGCTCACCTCAGCTCCGCAGCCTTTTGTACGCCATCTCAGTCCATCAATTGTCATGGCCAATCCTCGCGCTCGCCCTCATAGCAACCCCGCTGATACAGAACACTACCTCCCACAGTGCCCTCCGAGCTGGCTCCAACCTTCGATTTGCACCCAACCCGATTTTCAATCCCTCAACGGCTCTTTGGACCTCCTCTCTATGGTCAACCAACACCTCCGCCGTCACCCATTCCACACTGAACCTATGCCAAGCCAGACTTATTTTCAAGACCAGAGAGCATACAACCTCCTTTACCGACTGCGCGGCGACCTGATCTTGCTGGACCGCCTGATCGATGACCTCTCCCAGGCTCGTCGACTCCTTCAATTTGTTACCACCGGCCCCGGGCTCCCAGGACAATACCGCATCAACCCCACAGCCACACTCTCCAGCAGAAACCTGGCTATTATCCACAACATACCGCCAGGTTTTCCACTACCACCCGGGCTTTCCAGCCGTTCACCCTCTCCTTCACCACGTACCCCACCACAAGACGCAGCCCGCCTGCACTCATACTGGACAGGCCCTCCACCACAAACCACCCCGGCAACCCACACCAACACTACCACTCACACTAGGGAACGTTCACGGTCCCGCGACAGCCTCTCACACCACATGGGCTAACTACAGCAACATCCAACCTCCAGCTCTACGGCAGCCGCCGCGCATTTTGCCAACTATGCGACAGCATCCCTGTCCACGGCTACTGTTACTTTTGTTTTTCAAGTCTCACTGACTTTCTCGGCGAGCGGAAAAACTCAGCCATGCCACAGAAATTCTTTTCACATTCACACTGCCTAATGGTTTTTCCCTCTTGCTTGCCACCTTTTGTCCGCAGCCATTTGACCGAACTGTTTCTTCATAAACGTGCGCCCTTCCTACGACATGATGCCTCCCGATGATCTACGAACTCCACAACCTCCTTACTCAGCGACCACTACGTTTTCCCCTGGCCCACCCACTTCTCACCACAGCTACTCTTTACCGAACAATCCCATGCCATACTTGGCTCCATCCGTGACACACCAACCTGAACTACTCCTGCTCCACTGGATGATCAATACTATATCCTCACTTGTCGAGGATCTCCAACATCACCCCATTGTGCGAGATCCCATCCCCCCAATGTCTACTTTCACCAATACACCAGCTTACAGACTTTTTCTGCAGACACGCAACACATTGCGACATTTGATCAACACCACCCACGACGCCCGCCGTGGACTCAACAGGCTGCAATTCCTTCCCGGCTCACCAGGCTCCCCTGGCCACTACCGCATTGATCCCACCCTTGACATCCCACCACAGCAAACCAACCTCCTCTCCGGAGCCACCTCTCAACGCCACCCAGCCACACCATCACCCACCAACACGCCACCGCTCCTCCACCGGTTCAGTGGCAGAGACAGGTCTCGTTCTCGAGACCGGCTTCCCCTCACCACACTCTCACAGCCAAACCACACAACCTCAGGGCACCAGATCATCCCGGACCGACCTTCCGCAGCTCCCGGCCACCGCGGACACCTGCACCAAGCACTCTGGACGGCCTCCACCTCCAGCTCCACCTCTTCGGTAGCTTGCCACCTGCTTGCTGACACACCGTCCTCCTCCCCCTGAGGCGTCGGGTAACGCTTGGTCTCACACATTACGCTTTGCTCAGAGATCGAAAAAAACCTGTCCTTTTAGCTTTCTTCACTCTATCTCCATTTTACCACACAGCAGTCACACATTTATCTCCGCAGCCATTTGAACTCTCGACGGGCCGATTCATACAACTCGCTTCGCCTTCCCACCATCCCATGGACTACGACTCTCCTGATTGGGATCGCACTCCCACGGAGTCTCTCGAAGTGAAAGAAGAGACGCCACACCTCACCAAGGCAGAACCCGGTGAACCATCCACCAATGACCCAAAGCTGGAACTCACGAAAAAGGAAGAAGACTCCCCACAGCATGCTCCCATGCTTTGCCCTCCGGTCAGCGCAGTACCGGACAAAACCTCTACCACATCTACAACACCACCAGCCAAAGCCCCTCCAGTCTCTCACACATCTTACCGCAACCTATCTACACGCAACACACCACAGACCAACCCCAAGCCAACACCAACACCGCCTGATGCCATCCCTCCGCACACCACGCCAGCACCACCATCCACCACATCCTCCACCAGCACTGAGGACCCAGTTATCCTCACCACCAATGTTCCCATTCTACCAAAAGCACGTCCGGGGCACCCACCCATCAATACCACTTGGGTGCGCCCTCCACAATGGCACCACGCCCCCCCCTTCAACAGCACCCACACGCAACCCTGTACAGGTCACCATTCCACGTCCCCACCGGAACGGCCAACTTCTACCCTTCAACTTTTCCAACGACATCAAGCATTACCTCAATCCCACAGCACATCCCACTCGACGACCAGTCACATCAAGTCCCGTACCACCATCTCACTTCAGTCCAACCACTACCACCAACACCGCTACAGTTTTCCCACCGGTACCCCCCATTCCCGATGCGCCACTAACAGAGCAGCAGGCGGCCACGCTCCAACAAACCATCCTGCGGATTGCGCGCCAAGCCGCCGCTGCAGCCGCGGCCGAGCTCAACTCACGCCACAGCAGCTCATAGTCTCACCCCGCACCTTCACACAGCGTGTGATGACCAAAAAGAACGCCACCTCAGTTCAGGATTTTACTTTCCACTTTTTCGACTTTTTCTACATTTTCCTGCCCATTCTACTTGGATTGACACCTGGTTCTAACCTCTCAATCCCACATGCAGGTGTGTTCTACCTGACTGCAGCCGTTTTTTCAAACTCGTGATCGTTACCTGCAACCGTGCACCGCTTCCACACTTAGCTGTCAATGGAGCGCCACGCCGACTATGATGAGCAGTCTGAGGTTCTACTTTGCTTCAATGAAGATCCGGAGGAAATACCTCCGCAAGTGCAGGATCCAACATCCCCGCTGCAGCCTCCACCCAATCCACTTCCCCCACCCTCACAACCCGCACCATCAGCCACCACCAACATCTCGGCAGACCAATCGTTTTGGGCCGAAGTATACACCCTCCAACCACCCCACGCCCTTATGGGCATCCTCACTGACCTTCACGTCCACAGATTCGTTCTTCACCAACACCTGGACAGCCTCAACGCCCTTACTGACACCCCTATCGGACATCAACCTCTAACTGATACACTCCCACCACCTGTCCAGCGGCTCATTGCCATTTACCACAACAACGTACAACGCATCCAGAGCCACACGCGCCTGGCTCTCAATGCCATTGACACCATGGCTCGGTTTCCCCCAGCAGCATATTTCCTGGATCCCAACCTAACCGCACAGACCTCCACATCAACACACACCGAGACAGACCATCCTCCCAGTTCCACTTCACCCCTTCGATTCTACCCAATTCCCACCGCCACAACCCGAACTACCACTTTGCAGGACGTCGCCACTCAAACTCCTCCACCTTCAGAATCCATTCTGGCCAATCCACTTCCACCACTTCTCATGCACGAATCCCAACAGACCACTCCTCGAGCAACCCCCCCCGAGCAGCCACCCACCACCGTCACATCCAGACGGACATCCACGCCATCGTCCAGCTCCCTTCTTTTGCCGGCCTCATACCCACAGCAGACAGCAACCAATCGGCAACCTCCCCTCCCGCAGCCAGCAGTACGCTTCCCACAGCATCCCCCAATCCCACATCAGCCACCAACAAGCAACCACACGATCGATGGCAATACGTCAACCTCATCCCCACACCTCCTGTCACTTTGCCGGAACAGCCCCACACTCCACCTACATTTCCATCCCCCATCGGCGGCACACCACGTGCCAAGACACCTCCTCGCACCACTACCCCCACCCGCACCCGCCAGCCAGATCCACGCACAGGCTCCCCGACCCCCCACAGCAGCGCCTCCGGCATCAACCGCCATGCTACCACTACAGTCCACCCACTTCCAAAGCGACCTCCACCATCGCTTTCTCAAGCCCTACAGCAACACTCTACCACCGAACCCCTTCAGCCCGTTCCCCCGGCAACTGGCTGGCCGAGCTTTCAAGGCGGATCTTATACGCCAGCACCCTCCGTGGCACCACCGACAGCCGCTCCCACGCCCACTCACCCATGGCCAGCACAGTATTCTCTTCCAACACAGCAACCCACCCCATTCATCTCCCCACAGACTGGCTCCTCCGCCTTGAGCCCACCACCCCCAGTGGTCACGCTCCGCCCATCCACGATCTGGTTGGACGCGCAAGGGCGCCCCTTGCCGCTATCACAACAGGACTACGATCCAGTCACCGACCCGTGGCATGCAGATAACCATTGATCACGCAGCTGCAGCTCCTGAGGCGCCGGCCATGATTTCACCGAGGATGATTTGTACAACACCTTTTCCTACCCTCACTCCCTCCACGTTTTTACTATGTAGGTCCTGTTTTTACCACAACTTTCCAACAACACGCCCACCATCATCTTCGGACAGTCGCCCAGCTTGCTCCGCAGACAACCACGTTCAGTTTCACCTTGCACAACGAAAAACAGCGCGCTTCAGTGGACAGTCTGATACTCAACATGTTTTTCGGATCCACACAGACGCCTTCTTGGAGTTTTTCCGGTTTTCCTGCGTTCTCCGCGGTTTTTCGAGTTTTTTCTCTTTGAAACCGTTTTCCGACAGCATGACTGTTTTAACGCCACCATTGCTCCCTCAATTGACTGTCCTACACCTGTTTTCCCATTTTCAGCTTGCTCAAATCAACAACCGGTGCTCCACGCCCACGATCCAGTGATACTTCGCCCAGCCACCATGGACGCGCAGTGGCAGCAATACTACTGGAATCAGTATTTGATGCAGCAACATCATCAGCAGCTCACCAACCCAGACACCACAATCTCTCCTCCCACCACCGCACACCACGCTTACAGCCCCACAGGCACCTATGGCCCACTCACTCACGCACTCCGTACACATCATGTCCACCATTCCAACCCATATGTGACTCCACCGTACACACCACCATCGCAGCACACACCCTCACCCCAGGCACCCACCTCCCAGCCGGAGTTTCCACCTCCGCCGCCGCCACCCCTGCCCACGGCCGAACCCGTCACTCCACCACCATCGACCTTCCAACACAGCCCACCGCCACCACCCACCACACGTGGCACCACAGCGCCTGCCCCACCGCCCCCACACATCCCATCTCCCACACCACCAGTTCCTGACTCCTGGAACCCAACCGAGCAACATTGGGACTCCAACACCCTGCACGGCCACCAACTACATCGTACAATTCAACCCACCCAGTGGTCTCGCAAAGCAGGAGTGGCCGGCCTCCCCACCTTTGAGGTCTTCCCGTGGCAATTGGCTTACCACGGTACCTCCGAGTTCACCGCCCGTACCCTGAGCAACGGCAAATTCACAGGTTTCATTGCCACCAGAAGCATAGCGGAGTCGGTCTTCGTGACCCTTTTTTCTCCAACAACTCCGCGAGAACCGCCTTGACCTTGACGGCATAGCGGAGGCTCTCCACACACAACAGAGCACAGACGTTCCAAACAAAACTACCCATGCCCGAGCGTTTCACGCTCCCCTCATCAAACTGCTTATTGACCAACTGCAAACCCACTCCCCAGCACCTGCGGAAGGCTCCGCCCTACGCGCCCTCAAGACCACCAACGACGAACTGGCTCGTGCACGTCAGAAACTCCACGACCTGGGCAACCCACTCACACCAGTCAAGAACACCAGCCGATCTTCCGCACCAGCCGCCCCTTCTCACGCACCCACGCCACCACCACCGAAACCACCAGCCATCACCGACGTCTTGCAACCACCACACCCCACGCTGCAAGACGATATCCCCGAAGGCTGGAACTACCCAGAGATCCAACAATGGGTCACTACCTTCGACCCCACCATCCAAGAAGCTGCGACGGAAGTCATCCGACTGCTGCAAACAAGCAAAGTCACCACGCAGCAGCTAAAAGAAGCAGCCACCAAGTATGGCCTACCCCTCAACCGAGTCAACCGACTCCCCATTCGCAGCCTACAACAGCTGGTGGGAGTCGGAGCAGCCATTGGTTGCTGACTCGCCATCGTGGCCCAGCAGCAACCCAGCCACACCAACCTCACCCAACTCTTCCACCTGCACCGCGCACTTTCCATGCTCATCCACCGCGCCCAATACATCGACCGCGCCGAGGCCATCTTTGCAACCGGCCTCATCCACATCACGCTTCTTTTCGCATACCCCTCCAACACCCGTCGCTCACAACAATGGCGCAACCGCCTCCGCCAGCTCCACATTTTACCCCACACCTACCACTACCACAACTTCCTCTCTTCCAATTCCGTCTACATCAAGCTCCACTTCAATCCCGACCAACCCCAACGCTGCTACCATCAACATGGCCACTTCTACGTTGGCTCCACAGCTATCGGCATCCCCCACCGCGAGCACAATCGCCGCGCCAAACTCAAACAACTCCAAAACAACATTCCCATTTCTGCAGAACTCTCCTTACGTTATTGGCATTCACACAACAACATCCACCACTACACCACTATTCAACTCACCTCCCATGACACATACGACCAAGCCTGGATCCAAGAGCACCACTACATCGCCAACTGGATGCCTTCACTCAACTGGCCTTTCATTTCCCACCACCTCAAACTCAAAGCTCAGGGATGGCAGTTTGCCAAACACAGAGCCCACTTCTACTCCAGACTAGCCACCCACAAACGACTTTTCCGACGCCTTCGACAACGCCAGTACACCCTCAGAGAACCACACCTCTACACTTCCACTAAGCATCACGCCCTCCAACTTCTTCGCAACCTTACCAAACACACCGCAGCCTCTTTTGAGGCAGCAAAACAGATAAGAAGCGGCCGCCACACGGACCTCGAGGTGTATGCAATCCGGCGTATGGCCGCAAATTTGGAAGAACCTGGCCGCAGCCGAGCTCTTCACATCCTCAACAAAGCCTTGATCTACCGCAACCTCACGCCACCAAAGCCAAACATCCCATTGACAGTGCCCTTCTTGGCCCATGACGACTTTACCAAGCACTGCCAACAATGGCTTCGTACCACCATCCAGCAGCACAAGCATTTCACCATTCCCCTCCACCTCCCTCTCATAGACTGAGGGAAGCCGCCCACAAAACCCTCCGCTCCCACCTGCACAACCGCCGCACATGGGAGGACACCCTCCACTCCCCGCCAGATCCAGCAGACCTCCCCTGTGCATGCGATCACCTTCGCACCCTCCTGCAGGATCCCGATACCCCTACCATCAACGGCCACTACATCCTTACACTTGACCAACTCCAACTCCCTACACACCTCAGCATTTTCCTCAACGCCAATATGAACAGCACCTATTACCCAAGCAAAGCTCGGTACTTCCTCATTTTCAAGACGGCCTATACCAAATGGCTCAAACTACAGGGGCTTCCACCATCCCTAGTTCAACACCTACAGCCTTTCCTTGAGCACCAATGGCGCCTTCACAACACACACCTCAAGCAGCAACCCCGTTTTACGGCCCGCCTGCTTCGTCAACTCCAAGAACATTTGGGCAAACACACATTACTCCACCATGCCGACCATGAGCTCCAACAACTCCGGCTGTTTTGCCCTCGCCAATATTTCACTGGCGCCTTGAATACCTGGCAATCCCCCGAACTTTTCGAACCACTTCCCTACATCACTGCCGCCAATATCCACGACCACCTGGCCGCCACTGTCCCCCCCATTTTGCGCACTCGCTACAAGTGGGGCTTCCGAAAAGACTTCAACATTCCCTACGGCGTTGTCCACCTCAAGGAGAAGAAGCACTGGCAAAAAGGCCGTACAATTATTTCATACTTCCAATCACTCAGTGGCAACCTGCTTCGCATTACCAGCCGTGCCCTTGACATCATCCTCCAACACCTCTACCCTCAGCATCCCGGCCAAATGTCCATTCCCCAGCTTTGGCACCACTTTCACAGCTACCTCACCCAAACCCCACCAGACATCTCACTACACGCCACCAACGATGACCTGGTCGGCTTCTTCAACTCAGTCCCACAGCACCGACTCATCGATGCAGTTCACTCCCTTGTTCTCCACTGGCAACAACAGCAATCCACACACACCTTGACGGTGGATGTCCAGGCCACCGGCAATCCGTTCCACCATTCCCACATTGGCAGACACCATCGCAAACACCCTACCCAACGCACCATCCAGACTTCCGACATCACCACCATTGTGACTTTTGCCCTCGACACATGCATTTTCCGGGCTTGCAACAACACTTACAAACAAATCCGAGGGGCCGGGATTGGATCCCAGCTCTCTCCAGCCCTATGCAATGTTGCCATCACCCTCATTGAGCATTCATGGCATCAGATCCACAACAACCTCCTTCAACACACAGACCTCCACTTTACTTACTATCGATATGTCGACAACCGCTTCATTGTCCACAACGAACATTTCCTCCAACACCCGGCTATCCAAACCCTCATCCACCACAATTTCTTTGGCGACCCTGTGGAACTTGAACCGGTGGAGGATTTTCATCTCCTCGGTTTCAACATCGACCTCCCACAACGCACTATCACCTACATGCAACCTTCTCAACCCTGGAAAATCCGGGATTCCAGAACCGCCGGGAGCCAGCGCTTGGCTCTATCAGGCCTCCAATCACGACTCCACACCATTCGAAAATACACATTCCCACCCTCCAGCGCTGACGTTGCTGCGGCTGAACTCGTGAACCTATATGTCCAAAAGGGGCATAACTACCACGCCTGCCACCGGTTTTTTGAAAAAAGCGCCGAATGCGGCGACCTGTGTGTGTCCCACCCTGGACAAAGGGTCTTACCCCACCACTCTTCC
>CAXAMN010024566.1:0-12971 GCA_963970005.1 Durusdinium trenchii | reverse complement strand
TCTGTTAGATGTACGTGGCACATTTGCCCAGCATGTACGTGAAAAAAAGGACAAGGCCAAATGTACGTGAAATTGCGTGATTTTTGTGGCGCTGCTCTTTGTGGAGAGAAAAGGAGGATCACACAGTGATCCTTGCACAGGTGCTGAGATGCATGAAGAAACTGGCAAAAACATGCCAAATTCAACGACAAGTTCCCAAAAAAACTATGTTTTTGCCAGACATTATTTAGGTATACCTACATTGTTCGTGTCTATATATATATTATATAGCACTATGTCTTTGCTTGTGTTACATAAAACCGGTCGCACAACCAGAGAAGGTGAACCATGGTTGTCTCGTTAAACTCGTCGTCCGCTCGCCGCACACCGCAGCAAAATGTTTTTCCTGTTCATGTTTGGTTATGGTTTGTTAGAGAACATGTCTTAAACTACACTGCATTCGACCATGGTGGAAGGACAAACAATCGCATGGTTATAGATAACATGTGTTCTCAGAACATGGACTGCACTGCATTCAACCATGGTGGAAGGACAAACAATCACATGCTATATAGAGTTCTTTCATGTTGCATGATTCCAATTTTAAGGCAACATGTTCTGTCTCTTACCGGCGCGCCGGGGGCCCTGGGCGCGCGGGGCGCTCATGCTTCTTTTGGAGGCCGATTGCGGGCGCTGCTTCGGATCGACAGGGTGGGATGGCTTGATCTCGAGGGTTACTTGTCCCAAGTCCTAGACATGTGTCTTTAGCCCTTAATATGATAGAGTCAACATTTGGAGATCGTTAACTTGGAGAACCAAGATCTGGTCCATTTTCCATACATATCTGCAGTGCGTGGATCGATCCAATCATGTTGCAACGTTTACCAAGAAAGCGATCGTGCTTTGCCATGGATTGCCCGCAATCCATTCAACAGGATCTTCGAGATGCTGGGTGAGATCCAGTCAATTTTTCTTTTCTTTGTCAAAACTATCTCTAGAATCTATGGGTGTTGGGTAGTCTGTCCTATAAAACCTGAACAGGCATCTTAACAAATACCACTCATTTTGAACAAGGCCTCTATTAATATACATTACTACTGCCGATGTACGGATAGAACCAAGATCTATGAGTTCCTTATTATCATGTCATGCCTGGATCAAACCACCCCAGGAACAGCAGCGGCTGCATCTACCCTGCTCAAAGCCTATGCCGCGCAAGCGAAATCCTGGCGAGGCGGCTGTGGATCTGGAGTATCCCAGCACATCAGAAGTGGAAAGTGAAACCTGGCTCATATTTCAGAGTGTTGGCCTGTGGTCAACAATTTATATACATATTGGCATATATGGGCAAAATATATATACAGGCATTTAAGATTTGCTGGGGAGTGTGGGCAGTATAAGGACACACCGCAATGCTTGGATCTTGAAGGACAGGAAGGTGATGAGTTATTGGAGCTTCAACAGGGCGGCCAAGAAATTGAGCAAGAAGAGGGTGAGGAAGAGTGCTTGGAAGATGTGCTTGGACATAATTAAGTCTTGACTCAAATGATTTCAATCAGTTTTTGCTATTCACCAAGAATGGGTAAGTTTAGTTTCTTGTGAGAACCAGGGGGGTCTATACATCAACTGCGTATCTCAGGATTTCTTTGCCGTTGATGGTCAGGACGCTTCATCAGCGGCTGGTGCGTATGTGGTGGAAGTCGCTGCTACTTTGATCAGCATCACAAGTTGTCTTTGTTTTTGTAAGGTCTTCTTTCCACTGAATAGTGTGCTGACATTGGTTCATCCCTTCAGTCATTCACCCTCTTCGTCAGGAATGCGTGGCACCGAGAGGCCCTGCACCCAGCTCCGCTGCCCGGCCTGGGCCCACAAAGAGATCAGCAGAGGAGATCCTGCAGTTGGCAGAAAGGGCTCATGAGGTGTGGTTGAATAAAACTGGTTTTGCTTTGGGTCTGGATTCTCAAGACTGTTTTTGAACATAAAGAAAATTTGAACATAAGCAAGTTTTGACGAATGCTTGAACCAAACTTGTGGAGGTGGAGCAAAGGTTGAAGCGTCAACGCCGGTTGCTCATTCTGCACGCGCGCAACTTTGCTGCCTGGCTTTTCTCTCAAAAGGTTTCTACTTAAGGCAGATCTTTGTCAATCTCCTCTTAAAATATGTTTGTTTACCTCGGTGCAATGTGTCAGCGTCGCATTTAAGGATGTGCACATCTCAAACGCGTGGACTGCAATGGTCCTAGTTTCAAGGGCCAACCGACAAATACAGTCGCTGGTCCGGCAATTCCCAAAACTGGAGGAATGATCCATATGATGAGCGCTCAACTGCCTGTGTGAAAAGTGTCTGCTTGGGCCCATGTTTGAAGGCTCAACTTGCCTGAGGTATTTAAAGGGTGCTGTGTGGGCACACATATATGAGTGAGGCCTAAAGGATATAAAGTGGGCTGGGCAGATCGGTGGCTTATTCATTCATACATACATATACATACCACGTGTGTACATCAGCTCACCCTCCGCCAGGCCTCATGGCCAGCCGGCTGTGGCAAGTCGATGAGCTTCCTGGTACGCCACCCCGTGGACTGCTGGACGACCGTTCGTGGTGGATTGGGAAAGGATCTATGTGATTCACTGGTGATTCACTGGAATCATCTATCTAGACAGACACGTGTAAGAAAGCCCAATGATCCTATATATGAATGTTTTTTGTTGAGTGCCAATTGAAACATATTTAGATTTTGAGCTTGGGTTGAAGAAAGGAACATATCTAGATTTACATTCATCAAGAGATATGCTGGAAATTCTGAAGAAGAGCGTGTACTACGTGCGGCACTGTTTGTATGCAGCTGCTGGGGGCCCAATGCTACACCGGATTCTCACATCAACAACATACAAATATAAAAATAATATATATATATATATATGTATGAAACCTGCTCGGGATTTCCAAGCAATGCATCTTTGTTTCTTCGTATTGTATATTTAGACGTCGATAGGTACTACACCGAGACGTTGTGTGATTTTGCCCCGGCGCTGCCAGCCATGGAATCTTCTGACCAAATTGCAAAGTATGCTGCAGCTTTTGGAGAGCAAGAGGGACTGAAGGCAGTGACTTGTCAGTGAACCATTGGTACGCTTATAGGATGCCCTGCTTCAACATAAGAATTCCTTGTTGCGTCCAATTCTCAACCTTTTGTGTCTATTTTGACCCAGGTTGGATTCTCATTCTTGATCAACATCACTGGGAAATTGTTCACGGCATCGCGGCCATCTCTTAAAGATGTAGCAGGAAACACTTCGGTTACTTGGAGAGGGGTCATGGGGAAAGAATATATCTGTTTCCTGCACCTCAAGGGTTTGATGCATTTGTTTATGTTTTCAGGATTTCTATCTATAGATATTTACTGGTCTATTTTGCGATCAGGCCATCTATGCTGTGATGAAAGCATCACGGGGCACTGGACGTTTTGGTCCCAAGATCTTACAAAAAAGCTATCTTGGCTTTCTACGCGCAGCATAAACTGCTGCCAAAGGGCATGACACAAGAAATGGCAGCCGTGGATCTGTGGAGTTTGAAAATGGGGCGGGCGCTAAGTCGTTTGGTGGCTTGTCTAAACAACAAATGTTTGTTCAACATATGTTTTCAACAGTATCCTTACCCGAGATTCCCGGCGGGTGCCTCGATTTGGCCACCAAAGGTCAGCCGCTTCCGAAGACTGATGCAGCTCGCTTCCTCCAGCAAAAACCAGAAGATTGATGAATTGAAGAGGAGTCTGGCAGGTCTATGCGCCACTCGGCCAAATACTCATGTTGTGTGGAAAAGGAATTGGTATTTCTTTGTATACTTTCAAATCGCCAATGGTGGCTGTGTATAAGGACTATGAACCAGGCCAACGTTGGCCTGCTCACCCTGATGATGAGGATGGATCCCAAGTCGCTGACAGCTTGGAGGAGCTTTCAGACTTGAGCGCCAGTGACCCTGCACCAATAAAGCTGAATCCCGAAGATCTCAAGCTACAACGGCCACTCAATTGAATATGTTCATGGACCAAAACACAAATGTTATATGTAAAATTGATCTGGGCATCTGAGGTTGGAATTGCAGGTGGTTGCTGCCCGTCCAGTGGCCACTCCCCAGGCTTCAAGCTCCAAGCCTCCTTTGGCCATTGAGGAGCTGGCTGCTGGCCTTCGTGATTTGATGCAGTCGGAGGAGGCTGAGAGCAAGGTAGCAGCTACAAAGACTCAGAAGCTGCCAAAAACCCTTCCTGAATCAGCTACTTCCCAAAATTCTGACTATGGAATATATGCTTTGAGATATACACTGCATGCGCTTTTGCCCTTCATTCTGACATCCTCTCAGGTTCTTCAAACGCTGGAGGCCTTGACCAATGCTGAGCCGACGAAGCCCTTCAAGATCAGCGACACCTACAAGGCTGCTTGGGAAGCGCGGGCATGCGCCTCTGAGGGTGAAGGGGAGAATGAGGAGAAGCCTAGGATTAAATCCAAGGCTAGGCCAAAGAAGCCCAAGAAAAGGCCAACCGAAGAAGTCAAAGACTTTGAAACCGAGTGGGCCGTCGATTCCCAAGAAGAGGGTGGCTTCTGATAGCACCTATCAACCGCATGTGTATAGGGAGCAAAGGGGTAAGTTCATCACTGCCTCTCGAGAGAAGGGTATGTCATATACGACTGCCAATATGGCCTGGAACCTTTCTAAGGAGAAGGCGGCCCTTTTAAGTGGCCTTGAGGTGAATGAACTGATTCGTAGAAGGTTCTTGCCAGCTGGCTCTGTTTCCAATCCATGGAGCTAGAAGACCATGGACCATGGATAATTCATGCATTTTGATCTTGGTCCACACGCAATATAATGTACTGCTTGGTCCCGAACGACCCAGTGTACATAGCGTGTGTTGGTAGAGCTTTGCACAAGTGTGCAGTTGGAGTGCTGGAAGTGTGAAAGGGGGGTGGATGCCATGTGTTTACAATTCGACCATTTGTGAACAACACACTCAATGGTCACTGCAAACTGCATGCTGTATGTTCTGGGTCTAGCGATTTTGGGGCTCGGACTGCATATCTACACATGTATTCGATAAGTATTTTTTTGAATACTACGCCAACTTACGATGTAATGTAATTGGTAAGGCATGGAAAAGCATATTGGTTGAGCATGGTCTGGCCATGTGTGATTCAGCTTAGCTAGGATGGTTGTCTTAGACATGGCCCGATGGCAGTGCCCTGCTGCGCTGATTGTATTGGTGCTCTTGATCGTTCACAATTCGAAGATCTCGACTGCACCATGTTTGGACTTCGTAGAATTGTTCTCTGGGCAGGGCGAAGTAACGTCGGCTCTTCGCAGGGTCAATGGATGGTCTGGCTCTTCGCATGACCTGGACACCTCTGGCTTTATGGATATGTCCTCTGTTGCGGGGTTCTTGCACCTTGGATGGGTTTGAGAGTGTTTATGATTGGTTATATATATATATTGTTTTCTTTATATGGGTAACCCTTAAAACTTGTATGGATCATGCATTGCTTGAGATTTAAGTTCTTATCCCTGGCGCCCTGGCCCAACGATGCCTCAACAAGCAAAGGCTTGCGATGACGGAAGTTCTTCGAGTGCAACCTGGCGGTGTGGTGGTGATCGGCCTTTGCTGCAACTCTTTCTCGGCCATGCCACTTGGAACTAGAAGTGGTTGCGCCAATATATATCTTTCTCAAAACGTTCTCAAATGGTCCTACTAAAAGTATGATTACTGTATAACCAAGGTCGAGAGGAACATCAGCCCGGAATTGCTTCAACAACTGGCTTGGCAACGTGGGATATACCTATGTATCCATTGGAAATCTGCTGGCAAGCCGGGTGGTTCCTTGGATTCCATGTGGTCTGTGTTTTGGTTTCAAGACCATGCGCTGACAGTACCAGTGGAGCCTAGGTTCTGATTATCATGGTTTGCTCCTGGAGGAAAGTGCACTGGGTGCTGGAACAACCAGCAAATTCATGCCTCCAGCACCACCCTCGCATGCAACAGCTCTTGAAGAATCTCTATGTGATTTGGCTTTTATGGTCATGAGAGATAACTGTTGCAACGCAAGCTGTCTTGACCTACAAATGCCAACTATCATATATGTTGGCTGATGAACTTAGGTGTACTCCGCCAAATTCTACATGGGTTGCTTCAATGGGCCCACTTCAAAGCAGCACAAGTTGTGGTCTAGCAGCCGAATGCTGTTGGAGTCTTTGGTGGCTGGGGCGACCTATATGCCTAAGATGCTTCGCATGTCATTGCCTGGTGGAGCCCTGGTCAGGAAGTACATTGACAAACAGGGGAAGAAAAGATATGCTGGAATTCCCCAGAAATTGCGAGCTTCGCAGCCTCTTAGCTACAAAACATACTGAGTGGCGATTTATTTACTGGTGATGTTTTTGGGTTGTTAGGGTTGGGAATTTCTTCCTATGGTCAGGGCCTACACGGTGGCATTTGGAGAAAGACTCGCAGCTGTGGCAAAAAAACACCGCCAGGCAGGTTGAAACATTTAAACCAAGTCAAGCTGTGATTTCAATGTATGTATTGCTGCTAGAGTGATGCATGGCCAGGACACGCTACCGGGGCCTGTGACCATGATTGAGCTGGATTCTTCGCTTACAGACCCTGAGCTATTCCGGCAACTGTACTGCCAGAAGCCTGGTGTTGAGGGATTGGGGGATCTATGGCTGGATGTGCCTGGATCAAAGTGATGGTTTGTCATGGTTTTGGGGTTGCGTATATCTTTTTTGTATACATACCTATATATATATATGTGATATGAACCCAGGCCACATGCCCATCCCATGCAGGCCAACCTGCCTTTGTGCATCCGCTATTTGGTTGGCTGCAAGTACACGAGCCTACCGGGAAGGTGGGAAACTTGGCTGAGTATAGAATGAAAATATTTTGGGAGAAGTGAATTCGAGTGGCGAGTGGGGAGAGCGTGATGCTATATATGTATACCGAGGACCTGGTCTTTCAACATCTTCGTCTTGGAGAGAATATCTCTAAATCTGGGAGGTGCGGGGCACCAAGGTCGGTTTGATAAGAATTGCAAAGGGAAACAAAAGGTCAAAGGTCAAAGAAAGCTGAAAGCATGGACATGAAGATGACTTCAGTTAACCCTGCAGGATCCGCACATCTTTGTCTTCGAGGACTTCGCGATAAGAGCTCTATACATGTGGGAGGCGGGGTACCAAGGTTTGAGAAGCATGGACACTTAAAGATGTATGACAATTGCTGTGCTACTAGATGTATATGACAATGCTGTGCTACTAGCCATGCAGGACCTCTATTTGCAGATCATCGTCTTCGAGACTATATATGCATATACTCTCTTCCTGTGGGGAGGCGGGTTACCAATATTTGAAAAGAAGGGTATAGTGAAAGCTCAACAAAAGCATGGACATGAAGTGACATGAAGATGAGTTCAATGACAATGCTGTTCCTCTATCCTTGCAGGACCTCTACTAGCTGAGTTGGGCACAAGTTCTTGATTGCGCGATGGTGTGAAGAGAGCACCTAGCACCTTGTGTGTCAACAATTCGGAATTGAATAGAATAGTGTGAAAGTCTTCACGCTTAATGGGGTGAAGTGAGATAGTGACTCAAAAGGCTACCGTGAAAAAACGTGAAATGTACGTGAAAAAACGCCTAATGTACATGAAAAAACAGGATATGTACGTGTAATTTTTTGGGGCCTGATTTGAACTACTTTTCTGTGTGTGCAACAGGCTCAATTTGAGTGTGGGCCTGACTGTCTGTGTCCTGCCATGGCTGTAAAGGCTATTGTGGATTCTCTAGGGTTCCCGTTGAAGGAGCTGAGCTGGGATAAGCTGCCGGAGGTGGCAGCTGCCACCAGCTTCAACTTCTCTGCGGCCTGTGACCTTTTGCGGATGGTGGTTGGTGAGCCACCAAGCGATGTTGAAACTAAGCTCAATTGTTTTGTATGGATTACATTTGTGTGGAGCTGTTTTGTGACATTATGATTGCGCTCAAGTGGATTTTGTGTGTGTGTGTTCAATGTCTAGTTCTTTGTCATCTCAGGATTTGAAAGAGCTTGAAAAGCGCTGTGGAGAACCAGCAGCTCAAGAGATGGAGGGATCGGCAAAGGCGAAAGCAAAGTCCAAAGCGAAAGCGAAAGGAGGACACCCGAAGGTGAAAGCAAAAGCGAAAGCAAAAGCGGTGGTGAAAAAAGCAGCAAAAGCCAAGGCGAAGGCAAAGTCGAAGGGAGGAGGGAGAGCCAAGAAGGAGAAGAAGCAAGAGGTGTCAAAGAATGAAGAAGGGGAGGAGGATGAACAGATGGAAGAACATGCTGAGGAAGAGTTCCCGGAAGAGGATGAGCTCGCAGAGGAGGATGAGCTCATTCCCATGAAGCGGCCTGCTGCGAAGGTTACGCGTGAGCGCAAGCCTGTAGTACCGCTGCCTGCAGCTGAAGAAGCGCATCTGCCCAAGACCAAGACAACTGGTGTTGAGGAGGACGGCAAAGGTGTGGATGTCTTTGAGGTCCCATCGATTCCTTCAAAGCGGATGCGCAAGGCAGATACTGTGGATGAATCACAAGTGTCTGGATGGTATCTTGGCTCTTTTAATTCTGCTTGTGTATATCCATATTTCTATCTGTATGTTTAATGTCTGGCTGCTTGTCAGTGGTGTGTGGAGAAATATGTCCTATATATTTATCCTTTCGATCTTGCAAGGTCCTGCGATACGCTGCAAAGGGGCTTGTCTTTGGTGGCAGGTCAGCATCCAACCCAGGAGGCTGCACCGGGCGATACTGCTTCGCAAGCAACAACCTTGCAGTGTTTTGGTGTACTTATGAACTTCAATGTTTTGCTGTTTTGTTGTTTATCTTTCTGTGCGCTTTGGTATGCGCTTACTGTTTGCTTGGTGCTGGTTTGTTCTCAGGTTGGGCGATTCAGTTTCAACGGTGCCAGCGACTTCTGCAGAGCTGGAACTTCGAGCCCAGCTTGCCCGCGTTCAGGCTGAGCTGGATGCTGTGAAGAAGGCGGCTGAGCCGGAGAGCGCGCCCTTGTCGACAGGTATCCAGCGAGCTGCGCATATTGACATGGACCAGCCAATCTTTCATCATGACAATCAGCTTGGTGAAACTCAAGAGACGCCTCCTGATCTTCCTGCAGCTGCTCTCACCTTGCCTGAGCCTCCTAGTCAGGGCTTGCTTGGTCAGGAGCCTCCTAGTCAGGTCATGAAGAGTGTTGAAGTGGAGGCGGCTGTTGAGGCAGGCCTGAATGCAGAGCCAAAGCCTGTCATCGAGAGCGTGGAGAGCCAACCGGATCAGGGGGCGATGGTGAGCAGTGTACCAAATTCTGCACAGCCGGATGCTTCACACCTGATGGAAGTTCATGTGGAGGGTGAGCTGGTTGCAGCTGATGCACAGCTGGATGCTTCACAGGCCATGGTGGTGGATGAAGTTCGTGTGGATGGTGAGCTGGTCGCACCAGCCGGTGCACCAAAGTTGGCTGCAGCTGAAGTGGTGGATGAGTTTATAGTCCCTGTGTTTACGGCAATGGCTCCAGCTGTGGAGGCTCCAGCTGAGGTCCCTGTGGCTGCTGCCCCTGCCACCCCTCGAGATCCAGTGCCGCTTGAAAAGAAGGATGTTTCGCTCCCTGCTGATTCAGCCCCCAAAGAGGCCAGTCAGAGCCAGGAGCCAGCCCTAGCACCAGCCCTGGCTCCTGCCACTCTTGAGATCAAGAGGCTGCGTCAGCAAATGGCTGAATTGCAAGCGAGGTTGACAGAGCAGGGAACGCCTCCGCCTGCACCAGCGGCTGCAGAATTCAAAGAGAGTGACTTGCCTGTGAATTTGGAAGAGCTGGATGGCACCCCACTTCTGGACAATGAGATTCTTGAGCTGATTCAGAGTGGCGCCCAACCAGGAGCTGCAGCTTCTGCATCTGCTGCAGATCAGCCTCCAGGTGATAAGGTGAATTTCGTCACCCACAAGAATGAGGGCGCCAGGATGGGCAGGTTCATGGACAGCCAAGAGGGCAAGAAGTTTCCACATATGATGGAACTCTGGCAAGGCACGCCAGAAGAGACTGGGAACAGCTTAAGCTGAATGCTTTGGCTTTCATTTTGTTTTTGTATATGCTTTTGTTTCTTTTGTATATACGCTCATATTTACTGCATATGTGCCCTGCCCTCCACCTCAAATGATCCTAGGATCGTCGAAAGCTCCTTCGTATTTGGGTGGAACAGGGCGAGAACAGGCAGGCCTGTGAGGCAAGCTGTGTGATGACCAAATCACAGAGCAGCAAGTTGCAGGGGACAAGGGAGCTGGTCTCTGTCCAAGAGATGGTGAGGCGCAAATGGCCCCGGAACAAGATTTTGGGGGCCATCAAGGCTGGAGGTGGCGTGAAGGACGAGCATGCGCCAGATGATCCAACCTTGGTTAGCTACTGGTGCCGTGTGAACACGCAGCAGGTTGATACATCTGAAGTTCGCCAAGAGGCCCAAGTTCGCATGCAGGCTCAGGTGGATTCCAAAACGATCAATGCGATCACGGCGCCCCCAACGTTGGACGGTCTTGCTACGGGCGCTGCAGGGCTTACAGATGAACAGTTTCAAGAGCTTGCTGCTTCCATTGGTGCCCTGGTTCTTGAATATAACATTTGTTGTTTGTATAGTTTTGCTGTACTTTTTGCTGTGTGTGGCTGAAATTGTGCACTATAACGTCAACTTATGTGTGTTTTTATCTTTCCCCTGGTATGTTGATGATACAAGGTGAGGGATCTGCGCCTACTGGGCCTTCTGGTGGATCTGGTGGTGGGGGGCCTGCGCCTAAAAGGCTTCCCAAAAGCAAACCGAAAGCTAAAGGAAAGCCTTCAGCTGGAGGTGGTGTGACACATGAGCAGCCCAAGAAGCCTGAAGATCTGAAGGCTGAACTTCGTGACTTGCCATTATATATATATTACAGTTTTTGTGCGCCTTCTGTGGTCCGAAGTTTTGATGTCTTGCCAACACTATACGAGTCTTAAGAACATTTATGTGCTTTTGAGGATCGGCCCTCAAGAAAGAAGTGAATGCTACGCTATCGACCTTAACGGAGCTGCCCAAAGACCACCCGCTACGCAAGACCCTGGAGCAGTACAAACAGCGGTTTGAAGAATCTTTGGAAGAGTTTCGCTGCAGCATAAACATGTGGATAAACACATTTTGTGTGTATACACATGTTCTTTGTCAAACTGCTCACAGTTCAACTTATGATTGAGCTGTGGCATCAGGCTGCCTTCCCTTTCATCCATGGCCAACTTGACCGACTTCAAGGATGAGCTCATTGAGACAGTGACTTATCAATAAATTGTTTGTGCACACATGTGCGGTTTGAACAGGCATCAACTGACGTGACGTTACTGCCCCTATATATGTGAGGTCGATGCTATGAAGCTTGTGAAAGCACAGGCGAAAGCTGTGATATCTGAGATGAAGAAGCGCTCAAAGTGAGCTGGAGCATGGCGTTAGAACCTTAATTCCCCATAGCTGGCCATTCTTGAAGTCCTTTGCAAAAACAGTGCAATACTCACTTAGATAGATAGATACATATATATATATATTCAAAGGTTTTGTCGCCAAACACATATTGGTGATTGAAAGTGTGGCTGGAGGGGGATATTAATGGATGCCAGAATTTTGTTGGTGAGACCTTCGATCGACCGAGCGCATGAAAAAGAATTCATCTTCTTGCAAAGCTCTAACATTAATGTTGACTGCTGATTCAAAACCCTATATACATATAAAGAGATATAGTCAATAGTCAATACATAAATATACATTATATATATATATCGTCAGTCCTTTTTATTTTGGATCAACAGTCAGCATTTTGGAATACTTGGTGGCGTCCAACTGCCCATGTTCGCTGCCCAACGCAGGTGGTGCGCTTGACAGCCTGGACGAAGATCGCCGGCGCCAGCTGGACCATTTGCGCCTTGGCCCGGCGTTCGGTGTGGCAAATTATAGTTGGAGATCTGTGCAATAAAGTTCACCTTTTTGACTGAGATGATTCTCCACATGATACATATCTTATCGTCCAATCCACCCCTATATATAGTGAGAAGTTTGCACTTGATTGCACCCAATGAAAAATACCAGGTTGGCATCTGCTGTGTCCTCTGGCGGGTCCACTGTGAAGCATGCCAGTGATATTGGCGTGCTTTTTGGGTCTGATGTCTTCAAGATACTTGGCTGATAACTTCAACTAGAGGTTCTTGGCGGATGAAGATCAATTTGGGAATGCTTTTGACCGTTTGTATTTTTTGTCCTTTGTTGGATTGTGGACCTGCCCCCCTTAGAGTTGGAAGCTGCCCTTTGTGATCACTTTTGTGATCTTGATCCGAGCTCCCTACCAATCGAGGACCCATCGAGAAGGCGGAGTCCATGCGGCTGCAACACGGTGTGGCTTGACGCTGGGAGCTGATATCAACTTCATCGAGATCCCGGTGTGCGCAGGCCACACGTTTGATGGGTCACCTATATTGGAGATACAGAGCTGGCCGTTCTTGCAACCACATTTGATGGTGTCTTTGAAAAATATTCATATGCATTTTTGAATTAGTTGCTGGTTGGCTTTCTAAAATGTCAGCTCTTTACATCAACATGAGTCACTGGCCAACCTACCAAAGCTCAAGGTACAATCGTTGCTGGATGAAGGCTTTTTGCGCTTCGTTTGTAACTTGGATGAACTGGCTGGATATTGGGATCAACTCCTTCGAGACTTTCCCCAACATCCTGCAAAACTGAACCGCAATTCTAGCTTTCCTATTTCGCTCTATGGACGCTGGGCGACCACACGCAACATTTGATTTGGTCTTTGTGGTTTTGGGGTCGAGTCGTGCCTAAACCGATTCAAAAGGTTTGATATACTTTAAGGTTCATGATTCACAGTAAGGAGATGAGGGCTCTGCCCTGAATGCATCATGGATGACATTCCATTTTCAATGTGACTTGAGCCCTGC
>CAXAMN010024564.1:0-12976 GCA_963970005.1 Durusdinium trenchii | reverse complement strand
GGCCTCCAACCGTGGCCTCCAACCTACTAGCCATGGCCTCCAACCTACGAGCGATGGCTTTTCCTTGATGAGAGGGGCCCCTCCTGGCTCGGGTGGCTGGGAAGGGGCTGCGTGTCGGAACCGGAAACAAGCTACAAAGAGGTTGCAAGGCGCTCAGAACACGAACCGGAGGAGATAGACCACGTCACTCAAAGCTGCGCCCGGGCAGACCGGGCGAGCTTACTTCCAAGCTTGAGTCTTTTCTGCAGAACGTTCCACGACTGCCCTGGTGCACTCCACGAGAAGCGGGCGTCGTCAACACCGAAAGGAAAATCGAACTCTGGCCACCAGCTGTAGGCAGCAGAGCGAGGTCGTTTCTTGAAGTTCTCAGCCACTATGGAACAAACTTGCTGTTGGGCATGAAAGCAAGGTCGATGCGACCAACCGAAGACACAAGAACCTGCACCCATCCGATACAAGGCACATACTCGAGAGCTGCGGATGTATGATGGGATGATTTCTCGGTCACACAAGGAAATGGTTTGGTTGACCAGATGTGCAAATTGGGTGGCACTCTCATTCCAAGTGTAACAAAAAGCTTTGGCTGTGGTTGGACACCGTGCCCATGCAAAGGCAGTTTCACTTTTCAATCCCGTTCTACGAGCAGGAACGAAGCTCTGTGCGAAGAACATAAAGCTGAGAAGCAGCTCCATCCAAGAAACCCCCACCTTGGCCTCTGGTACAGCATCACCAGTCAAACCCCACCGAAGGTCATGGAGCCATTCCAGAACACAGTGCAACAAACTGGACCCCCAGTAGCTATGCGAAAAGAAAGCTCCTTGCCGAGCCTCCTCGAGAGAAAAGCTCCATGGGAGGGGAACATACCAAGTTGCAAACTTGTGCGCTATAATACCAGCTCTATGTTGGGGATGTGGCTCATCCGGATGGATGGATGCCGGCACAGTGGACTTAAACTCCCTTCGATACTTTTGAAGAGCCAAGGACAGTCGATAAAACTCAGAGAGTTTTTGCATCTCATCTCTGCGTTCATGCACTGACTGAACCCACTCCTGAGTCAAGGCTTTCAGTTGAGTTGTACAAACTTCAACAGCAGCACGATCAGCAAGGGAATTCCCTAGACTGTGGTAGCACTCAAGATCCGGTAAACCATGTGGCTCAGCATGACCCTTTATTTTAACAACTCTATTAGAGGCTACATTGGTCAGGCTCTGAATCCGCCTGCCTAACATAGGGTGGGCATGACCGTGGAATTGATGCCCTGCAGTATCCAACGAGGATTGGAAAGTGGCAATGGCACTAGAGGAGTCTACATGGATTATGGCATGTCGAAAAAGCTCTTGGGCACGAATCAAGCTGCGCAGCTCAGCGTGATGGATATCTTGCCCCTGTGGGCAGAGCTCTTGTAGAATCACATGAAGTGTAGTGGGCCATATGCCAGTTTCTTTAAATCGATGAGCTTGCCAGATGCGTTCAGAGTCAGAACGACAAGAGTCAATGACCACACTGTACCCTGCAAAGCGCAGTGTGGGCATGTTGGGATACTGACAACTGCCATCAGTATAGACGTGCAGCGGGTGCTGCTCATCTATGCATGACACCAAGTTCTGAATGAGCTCGGCCGGTGGCTGACCCTCTTGTAGATTATACTGGAAGGTGAGTCTCAATTCATCCTTAGTGTCTTCAAACAGTACAGGCAACTCCGGCCACAAGCAGTCGAAAGAATCAAGATGCGAAAGAAGCTCCTGAAAAGGTTCACGAACTGCTCGAGTGGCCGTGCAGCTGAAGAACCTGTGATGTTTAGTATCAGGTTGGCCGCACCATTGGCATTCCGGTGTGACCTGTGAGTCCCAAATGGCCTGCTGGACCCTTGTTTGGAAAGCCCCTGCGATTTCACGGACAAGCAAACGACGATCCCCAGCAGAAAACTTGTCAAGAATCTGGCGCGTAAGGTGCTGATCCACATTAGGGAAACTAGCAAGTGAGGCCCGATGGGAGTGCAAAGTCAAAAGGCGATCTTGCCATGATCTTTCTGCAAACCAGACAATGGACTTCCAAGGACTCCAGAGCAAATGTATGCGAATGAAGGCCGTGACTTGAAGATGACCAGACAAATCAAGCGACCAACCTAGGCGCGAAATATATGCCTTCAAGGATGTAGCAGGGCCCTTACTTGTGTTGGCTCGAGGAAAATACCTGGCAGCAATAGCCAGGAATTGTGACACCACAGCTTCACTCTGCCGCAAGAGAAAACGACGAGCAGCAGCACAGGCATTCAAGATGACTTGAAGTTCCGGATCTCTGACAAATCTGGAGGCACAAAGCGTGACCAGGGCTGCACACATGCTTTCCGATGGACCCACCAATGCCTCTGCAACATGGTGACGGAGAGAGCGGGCACAGCTCAGCCCCATGGAATGCAACGGGATACACACTAGCAGAGATGACCTTGGCCTTGGCATCCAAATCCGTGGCATGATGCTTCAATCTGGCTAGCCTCTCCTTAGCTTTAGCAATGCGAGCATGGAGTTTACACAACCGAACTGCCCCCTGATAACGCAAAGGACAACCAAGGTCAGAGGCGGCAAGAACTCTCTCAACAGCTGGAAGCGACCGACTTTGGAAACACGACTGAACCTGGCGAGCTAAACTATGGTGGGAAGTCCACCACCAAGTTTTAGACCAATCAATCTGCAGACCGATAATGCGAGTCCAAAGCAGCGTAACCTCCAGGATGGGGCCAAGTTCCTCAATGTACTTTACTGCCCAAGACCAGTTATCAGCGTAGGCCGAAAGCAAGGTGGAATCACTGGCATGTTGCCTACATGCCAAGGTCCAGCACTGAGCGACTCCCAGCATCACAAGGACTGAAAAGACATCGCCTTCAGGGAATCCACATGAACTGTCCACATTCTCAGAGCACTGGCCACAAACCTCCCATCGACGAGACAGCTTATGCAGGGATTGGGCCCACATGCGACTGATCTCTGCAGGAAGGCCGAGACGTGAGAGAATCCCCCTAGGACGGTTAATAGCGTTAAAGCATTTTACCAAATCCAGGGTGACCCCTGCACACGATTCCTGCTGGAAATGGGCCTGTTCGAAAAACCACTGGGTGTGGTAAGCCGCGAGGAAAGCACCTCGGCCTGGAAGGAGACCTGTGATGTCATGAGTCATGGACAAACCTAGGCATCGAAGAGCCTGACGGCAAACAACTTGTGCCCAAACAAGGTAAATCTGGGACAACACTGTAATTGGCCGAATGCGACTGGGCTCTGGTACACCGTCACCTTTGGGAGCCGCAAAGACTTTGGCAGCCATGAACCAGGTCGGAAAGCCCTCTTGATAGTTATTCACCACCTTAATTAACGAAGCAATTAAAGAGGTGGGAAGAGACTGCAATTCGAAGGCCGTAATCCCATCCGGACCCGGTGCCGCGTTCCATTTGAGGGACTTGATAACCTGCGTCCAAGTATCAAGGCACTTGCAATCTATCGGCAGCTCTGTTTGCGGTAGCCGGTCAAGAAAGGCACCAAACTCACAGTCCAGATCAGGAGTCAGCAGATGCGAGTCATCCCGCTCCTACAAGGGTTGCCAGAATTGGGTCAAATGATGACATATCTGAGCAGGATTGGTGGTCAAGACACGTTGCTTAACAGCAACCTCTTCAAGCTGGTGGGGCGGCTTTGAGCAAGAGACGATGAGAGAGTGTTCTTTCACTTCCCTGAGCCACCCTGAGACACCATCAAGCGAAATGGGTTGACCAAGTTGGAATTGGGCAGGCGAGTCCACAAAGGCTTCGAACTGCTCAGCTTGCTTATGTCTGAATCGGCCACAGAGAGGAACGCAAATTGCAGTTTGTTCAATCTCTTTTTCAATCGACTCCAAGGTCGGGGTGGATCCCCGAACTGACGCAAAGGTGTGCTTATTATGGCCAAAACGTGCATCAAGCTTCTGACGAAAAAGCAGTTTATCCTGGTGAATGCGAGTATCCAAGGCACTGGCTTGATCAACCTCATGTTTCCATAATTGTTCCACATCGAACAACCACCCTGGCGGTGGGAGGACAGCAGGGACCCATCCAAGCTCCGGGACACTCTGAATCCAAAAGACAAAAGGCTTTCGCTGGAAATGGAAGCGCAAAATTTTTGACCATTCACCCCCAAGGCACTGAGGCTTATGCGGTCGAGAAAGCTTACGACGAAGGGACTGGATCCTCCGAAGTTGCTTAATAAAACTGGCAGTGCGCACACCATGGATTTCATGACTCGGTTCAAAATCACCATGACGAGCCTTCGGGACAAGATCTGCAACCAAAATGGTCTTAGGACGGTTCTGTTTGCAACGGCCCCGAAACGAAGCAGGAAGATGTCTCGGCAAGTTGGCACTCACGGGAACCTTACGAAGGGCAACATCAACAGTTTGTTCAACCCGAATCCCCCAATCTTCAAGAGTACAAGGTTCGTCCAAGCTCTGCAAATCATGAGAAGCCTCCTCCAGAAGCTGAGCCGGTAAAGCAAACGACGTGAAAGCTTGAGGCTTGGGCCATACTTGCTTGAGCCAGGGACCTCCGCAGTTGTGCAATTCGAAAGTGACCACCTTGTGAGCATCAAAAAAGGGTCCGGTAAAACAGAAATGGCCGTCAGCCGAGATGCCAGCTCTGGAGACAGAAATGCCGTGTCTGGGTTCGTGGCCTCTTTGCAGCTGGGTGGCATGGCCTCGCCATACATATGAGCATAGAGTTGTTGCAGGTGAAGAAAACCCATCGAGGCAAAGTCACTGGATGCCAAGAGTCTACTCACATCCACATTGAAATCACCCATGACAATTGCAGGAAGGTTAACTTGCTTGACCCTCTGAGCTGCCAGTGCCAGCAGGGCATTGTTGAAGTCCTGGGCACCAGAGTGCGAGGAAGTGAGGCCATAAATGGTGATGATTTGCATCTTCCACTCATCAACAATCACGTGCATGAAGCGAAGGTCCATGCCAGGTTCAATCGGTTTGGGACAACGAGCAAATCTCATCGGGAACAGACTAAAGTTGGCACAGCCTGTTGCTTTTCCACGCAAGCTGACTTGTTGGTCTTGACGAGCCCTCAACGAGGGAGCTGGGGTCGTGAAGGCTGAGAAGAATCCCAGCTTTTTGAGGTTCCTGGCCACAAGGGCTTGGGTTGGAGTTGTAGCACTTGTCTCAGCGGCAGCAATGAAATGACAATGATACTCTTGAAGTAATTCACGAAAAACAGGAACCTTGTTGGCCAGGGACGTCGGATTGCACAGCCCAAACAATAGGCTGTCAGGTCCAGGATTCTGAGCTTCACCAAATCGAATTGCGTGTCCAAGAACACGTCTGAACAACCTCCATTGGCAATGAGGTTGTAACAAATGACAAAAAGCAATGTCACGTGCAACCACCATGGAGCCGCCAGTGGGAAGACACCCACGAGAAAACCACAGTGAATTAAAGCTTGCCCGCCCCCATCACTCATTGCTCTCCTTGGGCTTTTTCCTACCCAAGTTGTCTTGGAACATCTGCTGCAAAGCGGCCAATGTGCCATGGATTGCCTGATTCTCAGTCTTCATTGTCTTGACCACTGAGGCTTCCAAGGCCTGTGCAGCATTCTGGAGCTGAAGAGCAACTTCTTTCTGATGCTCATCAAAGCGTTGAAGGCCAATGGAATGGAGACGATTCTGCATGTCATGGCTCTGTTGGCGGATGCTCGTGTCGAGGGTGGAAATGTTCTTCTGGGTCTCAGTCTGGAAGCTGGAGTTTGAGGCCTCGATGGATGCCAATCGAACCTCCAGTGCATGGAGTTTCCCCTCCTGTTCCTTGAACTTGGTCTCAGTGGGACCTGTGACAGAGCGGGCACTACCCAAGGCCGGCACTGAACGTCCCTGAGTGGCCAAGTATTGCGCCCAAGGATCATTCGAGGTGGAAGTAGTCGCTGGAGCTCCCAAAGCCGTGGCACTGAGCGTGACGTCACCCACTACAACCGGCGATTGAGAGACTTTGCTCTTGGGAGGCAGAGCTTTTGCTAGCACCGGCGAGGAGTTGAACATGAGGATGCCTTCAGGTGCCGCTTCTGCGCTCGCGATCAGCCATGCTGTGGCGCCGACTTGGCGAATTGGCTGAATTGTCCATCGGTACGCTTTGGCCCACTGGAGTAACATATCCCTGGACGTACCATACGGCAAAGGCTGCACCTTGAACCATGTGGCCCCCTGCAAGTCCGGCGGGACCTCCTTCGCGGGGCAAATGATTTTCCAAGCCTCCGAGAAATCCTCCTGTCGGAAACGCAACCCCATTCCAGTGCGGCCTTTCACCAAGCCAATGCATCCCGATGTCTGTTTGGATAAGGTAGTAAGCCTCGGCAGGTCACCCTCACTCCAAATTATGCGAAAGCGGCTGTCCTGGCGTCCTCCAGCATTCTTCGGTGTGCAGAAAATCTTGTTGAATCCGCTCGCTTGCAAGATCGTGATCAGGTGCTCCGGCAGAGTTGATCCGTGCAGTTGGACTGACGTAGCTTGGGGTGCTGCAACTGCTTTGCCACGGTTGCGGAGGGAGCGTCCCCAGGTAGACTGGATCAGCTGGACACATCCGGCTTGGTTGAAGGTGTTCACAATGAATGGTGTCGTGGCATCAAGGATTTGACCCCATTCATCAGCATTCCAATCTTCTCGCCACAGAGTAAAGGCAATGCTGCAGCAGGCCGGATTGGTAGTTTTGTGTACCCCTTCAGAACATTTGAGCTGCTTCTCCCCAAATTGAACCAGGATGCCAGCTAGGATGATGGTGTCACCACCCGGGATCGCACAGGGCACCGTGACGGATTGATGCTTCAGCGAGGTGTCGAGGCTGGCTTGAGTGACCACAATGATACCCAATTCATCCTTCGAAAGGACAGCATTCTCCCGAATCCATGGCAATGCTTGATCCAACTGGGCTAACATCACTCCCGAGGACTGCGGCACAAAAGACTGCATCTGAGTAGCCTCAGAGCCATCTTCGTTGACAATGAATCCTGGCATGATGGTGACTCCAATGAGGTCAATTTGAGGAGGACGTTTCTTCTGAGCCTGGATCTGTCGCGATGAGCTCTGTGAGTCGAGTGCACCAGATCGCTTGCGAGGAAGTTCAACCCCAACACTTTCCAAGGCTTGCAAGATGCCATGACCTCGAGAACCATCCTTACCCCGAAGAAGGGCTGAAGCAGCACTGAATCCAATGTGTCGGAAAAGCGTGTCAACAGCCTTAGACACCCAAGCGATATCATACTGAAGATCAAGGAGCAGACCAGCGATCTCATTTTTCACAGCCACAGTTTGAGGATGCTGGCCTCCACTCCCTGGATCCTGGTAGTGATGTGAAGTACATAGGCATGACCCCTTTGGTCCAGGTGTCGAAGGGATGCCACTTTTTGCTCCGGGAGGATACGAGAGGCCGAGAACCCGTGGATGAGCCGAAGTTCTTCAGAGGCAACCACTGGATTCCATAGTTGTTGAAGAAGCACCAACAGCTGATCAAATCCCATCTCAGGATCCAAGTGGCCTTCCCACAACAATCTCTTGCACCACTTCAAAGCAACAAAAACTCCCTCAGAGATCTTGATGCAATCCAAAGTGCTTCTCACCGCTCGAACTGCCCACCAAAGCATGAACTGTGCAGGAGGCAAGGGAACTGGCGAACGAAGTTGGACCTTGATCATGAAGGATCCATCCAGAACCGTTTGAGCAATCTGAAGATTGAATGTGGCTCGACCTTCCGTGGTGAGGGCCTCGTCCCAAAGGGTGGCCCAAATGGCACAGCCCTGATGCTCACCAACACCATGGATAATGTGCATGTCCGCATCATGCTTCCAGTGGTAGGCACAGTTGACCGTGGTGGCATCCTGGAGAATCTGTTGGCTCGTGAGGCTAAGCCGGGCATGACTCCATCCATGCAAAGAGAGGACAATTTCAGGGATGATGTGCGACCGAAGGGGCACCAAATCAAACTGATCATGCCATAACTTCTCCTGTTCATCACTGGAAAGTAGGGATTGAACCATTTCCCCTTTGGACACAAACCTCATATCGACATCAGCTTGTTGCATAACAGGAATACACCAGCCATTGTCATCACCTGCACAGTCATTGGAAGGCTCCGGAAGTGGAAAGAATCGATCTTGGTCCTCAAGCTGTTCGGAGTCGGATTCATGCTTCATGGAATGCTTCCACAGAGCCTGCAGGGCAGCCAGTGAAGTATTCTGCTCAACAAGAAACATCTTAGTGGTGCCCTCGAACAAGATCCTGCACCTGAGAAGCACCCGAATGGGAAGTGTCTGTTCCAGAGCTTCATGCTGTGCAACCTGAACAGCATGAGGTGTCCACGGTTTGAGACAAGGAATATTCAAGACAGGATCACGGTCATCCAAGTATCCTTGCAAAGGAACCACACCCAACTCAGGGGTCCAGAAGGTATTGCTTGGCAAACGATCAAAGCCCAGTTGGAAGAGCTGCTGGATCATGTCCTCACGCAGGAGGAATCGAGCAGATTGATCCATCCACATAGTGCCAGAGGGATACACTTCAGCGTGCAGCCTTGATGCCCGGAGACGGTTCTTGTCAAAGAACTCCCAAACGTCTTCCCAAGAGAGTCGATAGTCCCTGGTCTCCAACATATTGATGCCCTGCACCAAGATCCAGAGGGCATGAGGAATCGCAATCTGATTGCCCAGTCCCTTCCATTCCTGAGTCAGGTCATTTCCCAGCCAGATGCCACCCCAAGCTCCATGGATGAGGGCCACCTCAAGGGGATGCCAAAACCTTAGCACGTCAGAATCCGCCGGTTGAAACCAATGTGCAAAATAGCCCTTGGTCTCAAGAAGCTCCTGATGCAGCTGATGTTGTTTCCCATACTGAGCCATGAAGGTAGGGAGACAGCTGTCCGTAGCACGAAAAACATGTGATTCAAATGCCTCCTCAGCTGTAAACCTTCTCTGACGTTTGATGCTCCGATCCAAAGGATGCTCTGTGGCCTGCTGCAGAGCGGATGGCGGCACGGCCAGTTGGCGAAGTACATCTTGGGGCCATGATCGAATGCAGTCAAGTTCAAGCACCGAAATCGTCCTGTCAATGGACCACGAAGAGATGGAAGCCATTTGCAGTCCTTCCTCATGGATGAAGTAGGCAACCCCCAGCCACCGAAGTCTGCGCACAGGCATGACATCTCCCAAATCAATCACCCGAGAAAACCTGAGCTGGTATCCAGAGAACCAAAGTGCCTTCTCAATCCACATACGATGAGGATGCGAGTGAAATCCTGCGACCTGCTCAATCAGAATAATCTTGGGGCGTAGCATTTTGCAAAGACCAATGCTCCTCATGAAGAGCTGCCCCTCCGTGGTGTGGAGTCCCTTCTGAGAGGACGCCCCGCTCCATGGTGGACAAGGGGCACTAATGGTGATGATCTCAGGAGCCCAACAAGCAACCGCTTGCATCCAGTTGCAATCCATGACATCACCATGGATACACCATCCCTCTTTGAAGGAGTAGAGCGCCAAAGGTGGAAGCTCACGTTCTGCTGACAATAGTGGACACCTGTGGGACAAGGCATAGCACCTGGCAGCATGGAAGTCTACTTCAATTGAGCCTGAAACCATGTTCACTTCCATCTCATTCAAAAGCTGGGTGGCAAAGGTCCAGCCCCCAAATGAGCCACCGAACAAGGTGCAGAACATGAATCGGACCATCATCGGCTTTCTTCAACGGAAGGATCAAGGTCTCGTTATCGATAGACAGGTAGCCTCGCGTGTTCGGTCCAGGAAAATTCAGGGCAGCATTCCAAATCATGCATTTCCCATCAATGCCCTGGATACACATGTTGTGTAAGGCACTCTTGTCATCAGCTTTCCAGTCGAAGGTGATGGACTGTGGCATCAAGTCATCAGGTCCAACCCAAACACTATCAACATCCAGATATTTCAGGCCTCGTCCGCTAGCAGTCAAGTGATCCGCCTCCCAAAGGAACAAATCATCGAACCTCTTCATCGTCAGGCGGTCAACCAACAATGAGGGCCTATCCCATAGCCAGCCACCAGAGTCGCCCCAAAGTGCATATCCAGAAAGGATCTCTCTGGCAGCAGCAGGAGCTACCCGAGAGCCTTCCTCCATGGCCTCGGAAAGTGACAGGGCCCACTCAGCGCCCCTTACGCAGGGGCCCCACCACCGCCCCTGTGGAGGCCTGGGCCTGGATGGCTACGAGCGATGGCCTCCAACCTAAGAGCGATGGCCTCCAACCTAGTAGCGATGGCCTCCAACCGTGGCCTCCAACCTACTAGCCTACTAGCAATAGCCTCGGGTCTTCATGGGCCTTCCATTGCGGAGGTCAGGCACGCGTTTTAGTCTACGGGTTTGACAATGACAGTGTCCCAGTGGTGTTTGGATGGTGGCTCGCAAACTAAATGCCAAAAATTCTATGTTGGTGTTGATATTCAATGTTTCAATTAACGGTTAACGTTTTGAGTAGATCGGGTTAATTTTTGGCGATGGCCTGGAACACTGAAATCCATTTCCCTAATTCAGCACTCCATTCCATCGAGACTTTCTATGTTTGAGGTATCGGGCAATCCTCTATGAGCGCAATTACTATGACATTTTCTTCTTTGACATGAACGGCAACCTGATCTACTCGGTGTACAAGGCGTGCGTCGCGGCGGGCCTGTTGTACGAGGAATCCGGCCGTCGAAGGAACTGGATCGGCTTTGAATTTGGTTTCCACTGTCAGGAGTTGGACTATGCCACAAATTTCCTGGCAGATGGACCTGGCGAATGGAAGGACAACACAAAACCTCCCCTATCGCGTCATTCCCTTTGTTGCCAAATGCCAGTGTTGTTGCTTGCAAGATCAGTCCTCAGCTCAGTGTTTTGAAAAGGACAGTGGACTTGGAGAAGCATTTCGAGCTGCCGTTGCCAACCCGGATGGGATCAACATCATTGACTGGAAACCCTATGGACCCAGCACCTTGTTCTTGTTGAGGGTTCCCCCCAAGACTCACCCTGTCATCAGCAACCAACTCTTGAACCAATGAGCATGTTGAACCGTGTTAGACACCATTGGACACCTCAAGAATTGGCGGTTTTATGATTTGCATGATTCCGTACTTCACGAAGCCCCGACAAAAACGAGCACGACAAGTTCGACAAATCATGTGTGTTTTGTTCATGATTGTTCCAGGTTATGGAGCCTTGGCATCTTTCTTGTCAACGGGTGTGCGGCGTTCTGGCAACGTCATCGGCGTCTTCTGCACGCAACTGCCTCCAGAGTTTACTCCTCGAAACTCCTCGTCACGGCTTTTAAAGACAGTGCAGGAGCGAATTCACAGGTGACGATGTCGTGAGGCAATAAATGAAATCGCACGAGGGTATTGGTGGGTATGTTCAACGATGTTCAAAGGATTTGATCAAAGATCAATCTCCTAACAGATTAACACCAATTAAATCTGCTTGCCCTCACCTCTTCTTCACGCTCAAAACGACTTTGCAATGCGATTTCTTTGCAACTTCATGACCTTTTTGGCCTGTTAGTGATTGTTAGTGGTAGTCAAACTGGTGACATGCGCAGTGTGCTCCTGCACCCACTCAACTCATTGAGCGTTTTCGCTCCATGCGCTCCTGGAGCGCCTTCCACTCTTCGTCCTCGCTTCCCGGATGCCGTACGAGGTCTTCTCGACCTCCGCGACGTCCCTTCGTGACGCTCCCCCCATTAAGCCAGAGATGCCAAAATAGCACCAATTGGATGGAGGCCGCTACCAGAAAGGACACTACTAGGGAGGCCATTGCTATTAGGTTGGATGTCTCTGACCATTCTACTGAAGTCTCAGCCTGTAGTGCACCATGGGCTCATTGCAAGGAGCGCAGGCAGCTAAGCAGTACCACTATTCGTGTCGCTTTCTCCAAGTCCCTTGCCAGGGTCTTCCTGAGGGTGCGAATGTCACATCCACGTCCTCTTGAGCTTGGCCAGGCAGTGCTCTACCAGCTCCTTCGTCCTCAATTAGGACACAGGTAGTGCTCTCCGTCGGCCAATCAGTACCCGTCCAGCGCAGACGTGCAGCCCGAACCTAGAGGTACGGTGTTATCTCCGTGCTGTTTGGGAGCCAGCCCCTAGTAGTGTGATTGCTGCTAGTAGCGATGCCAGGAGCCCCTAGTAGCGTCCTTGCTCCTAGTAGTAAGGCCAGGAGCCCCAGCCAAGGAGATTGCCGTCACAGCGAAGCACTCTTCTGACTCCTCCACAGCGCATGAGAAGCCCCTGTAGAGCTGGCTCCACTATCCACTTTTTGTACCAGTCCAAGTGCAGGCAGCTCACGACCGGCCGGGACATCCTTCGTTCCTGACGTTCCTCTTGGACTTCAAGCTGGTTTCGCTTGAGTAGCTTCACGATGTGGTCCATCGTCTATTTCTTTCCAATCTCTGATTATTTACTGTCTATTACAATTTTTCCATTAAGATGTTATATGTGAAAAAAATGGATGCCATCGGCGTGTTGCTGCTACAGCCGATGCTGCTCCAAGACAGAGCGTCCTTGCTCCTAGTAGCTCCTAAAGCGTTCTGGTCTGAATGGAAGGTAGTTGCCTCAAGCATCCCGCACACTACAAGTGTACATGTCTTTCTTCCATCCGGAGCCTTGACGTAGTGAATCACACACCACAAATCACCAACAGGGCTTGCAACCGAGATTGTCCTTGCCCCGCAGCCCCGGTGCCCAGGAGGCTATTAGGACCAAAGGGCATCGCTACCAGGGGCAAGGACGCTACTAGGGGCTCCTGGCCTCACTAAGGAACTACTAGGGGCTCCTGGCCTTACTACTAGTAACAAGGAGCTACTAGGGATTCCTGGCATCGCTACTAGGAGCAAGGACGCTGCTAGGGGCTCCTGGCCCTACTGCTAGTAACAAGAAACTACTAGGGGCTCCTGGCATCGCTACTAGGAGCAAGGATGCTACT
>CAXAMN010024563.1:0-12976 GCA_963970005.1 Durusdinium trenchii | reverse complement strand
TTTTTTTTTTCAAATTTAATCTAAATTTAAAATTAACCTAAATTCCTTAATCAATTTTAACATATATAATTACATATTCAATTTCTACATATCATAAATATAACTTCCATAAATTATATCATTTTATTAACATCATAAAAAAAATATATAAATCATTATATATATATATTTTAAAGACATATAAATATTACAATAAAACAATTTACAAGATATATTTCATTCATCAAAAATATAGAATTAAATATATACAAAAAATGTTCATTTACTAATTTCAATGAATTCTTGTATATATAAATATGTTTAAAAAATATTTTCTATACATAATTAATGAAATATATCTATTAAATATGTCTCTATTTTTCATACATTATTGCAATGTAGCTATGCTACGTGATAATAAATCGGTGAATTGCTATTTTGATAGATTGTTACCGCGTAAATACGATAGTATCACAACTTGTCCCAGCAAAAGACACCAAAAAGTGTGTGGGGGTGAGGTCTGCAGGTGGAGATCGTGGTGATGGGGTGGTGGTGGTGGTGGCGGTGGTGAGTGAGTGAGTGAGTGAGTGAGTGTGAGTGTGAGTGAGTGAGTGAGAGTGAGTGAGAGTGAGTGAGAGTGAGTGAGAGTGAGAGGTGAGAGTGAGAGTGAGAGTGCTACTACCGCTACAGGAACTACACCTGAAGGAAATGCTAGTACCGCTAGCGCGTTGTGGCTCTACACATGGGGTCGCTCCAGGTATCGTTTAGCATCGGTTTAGGCGCCGCTCTAAAATCAATTGTTTTGGAACCTATGTCTAAAATGGCCCCCTATCGCTAAGCACAGTGAATCGCAAAGGGCAAAATCAATGGCGGTTCACCTTGAAAACTGTTCATAGGTCATAAGATATTTGGGCCCTTCCACGCGCATGCCACCAAATGAAGCTTATACATCTCACTGCATGACATGGAGGTACCAGGGTATCGGCACCGGTTCGAACACGCTACTCCCAGTTGACTTTTCTCGCGCTATGCTTCTCAGTTCTGAAAGTGGGCCTAGAAAAGGATAGCCCCTTTCCGTATACTGGATAAACAATACGGGTGGAGATACCAACAAAGGTATTCGACCCATCAGGGCTTTCAATCCAGTTTGGCTCAGTTCCTTGGGCCAAAATGAACATAAAATTTACACATGTAATCAAAGAGACGAAGCAGGCAAACCCTAGCCTTCCAGACCTGATGCATCATTACATTTCATTGCGTACATGGAGGTAGCAGGGTATTGGCACGGGTTCGGACACAAACTTCCCGGTTGACTTCTTGCACTCATTTCTACTTGAGCGGGGAAACACGAAAGGTAGAGACGGACCGAGTAGCTGTCGGGACCTTTTCTGGTGAGGGACTGTCTCCGGTGTTTCAGGAACGTGCCCCTTGGTCAATCATGGATGAAACCAACAAAGCCAGAGAGCACAAGAAGGCATAAGAAGGCTCAAGAGGAACACCGTTGCGGTCAGATTGCGCCACACGGCTCTGCAGAGAGGCTGCGTTGCGTCGACGCTCGTTTGTGTCTAGGTGTGTGAAAACCGGCGTGCGTAAAAGCCGCAATGCGTAAACGCTCGCATGTGTACCAGCTATGGTCCCACAGCTGCACGCACTGTGTCAGGATTACAGGCCTGCGCGCGTTGCGTCGAAGCCGCAGTGACTCAGTGACCAACCCCCTTGTAAGGATAGTGCTGGAGGGGTGCGGCCGGTACTGCCAGGGATGGACGTCACGCTATGGTGGGTGTGCTCCACGATGCGGTAAGATTTCGCCACGCTAGGGTATAAGGCTGAGTCGAATGGTGTTCCGCGACGCGAGGGGTTTCTCCACAGGGCTTTGCAGAGAGGCTGTGTTGCATCGATGCTCGTTGGTGTCGAGCAATATGGTCTGTGAACGCAGTACGCGCTGTGTCAGGCTGCCGGGTGCGCACGCGCGGCATCGAAGCTGCATTGCGCGACCTCATTGCGCAGGGTTCGTGCTGTATTGCGCAACCTCATGGCCAGTGTCGTACTGCTGTGACTGTTAAGCGCGTGACTTCACCTTATGTCCAGAATTTAGTAGTGCTGGCGACGAGGGGAGGGGAGGAGACGAGGGGAGGGGACGGGGAGGGGAGTGGAGGGGGGGGGGCGAATCAATTGATTTTTCAATGATTCATCACATGGGAGGGGGCGGGGGGGAGGGGGGGTGGGGGTGTTAGACATTGATCTACCAATCTTTAGTCCCGAGCAAGCTCAAGCCAGTCCCTTTGCTTCGCAAAGCAAACTCAAGGTAGTCCTTACCAGGCTACCTTTCGTGATCTGTGACACCTACAAGGATTTGCCTTGGAATGCTTTTTAGCGCTACCATGCCAGAGCTGCAGCCACACTGAACTGCAGTTCATCCTTTTGGGCCATGCGGAGAGAATCCCATCGCACCTTCATGCTAGCGCCCCCAACGGCACGTACAGAAATTCTACCACGCGAATGATCAGATAGAGGGCTGAGCAGCCACAAAGGAAATCTTGCTGAGCAAAGGGTGAGTTGGTTCGATCGATACCATGGATCTGCTGTCGCCAACCGGCAAATAGCATCCGCCCAATTGGAAGCAAAGGGCATGTGTTCCCAAAAGGGCATGGCGCTCAAAGAGAAACGAATGGATATGATGGCTCACGATCCCGGGTTCTTCGACCACGTTGTCTACGAAACTGGCAACGTTATCTATGAACCAGATGCCTCGGCGATGCCAAAATTTCGACGCACATGCTACCATAGCATACCATAGCCATGTATACCGTGAGAAGCTCGAGCTGCGCAGTGTTCTTTTCGGACTGGGATTGGGACCATACATGATGGGTGCCAGGAGGGGTGTCGGCCACGAAAGCCTCACGGGTCTGTTGGCCCAAGTCCTGGCGGCCCGCGAGGCCAAAACATTTCACATATATCAATGAGCCCACCCACTGATTCCAGTAACACCCCCATGTGGGTGGGCACCATGTCAAGCACCGAAATCCCCGAAGCCAAGCCCTCCAAGGACAAGAGGTCACACCTCGCATCCGCAGGCCGTCCATGGTATCGTGCCCACGCTGTGGCTGGGGCATCGCCCGGCACGCAAACGACCCCACGCCTTGTCCAGCACCCCAAGAAGGGAAATTGAAGTCCACCTCGATGTTTGGCGGTCGGTAGGGCGGAAAGCCGTCAATGGAGGGGCGTGTAGGGGCATGTTGCTCCACCAACGCTCAGCTCCACCCAGCCCGCGGATGTGGTTGGTTGTCTCCAACCATGCCACGGTCGCCAACACAAGAGCTCCTGTGTGAACCGCCACATCGAGGCCTGGCCGGGGCAGCAAGGACATGCGAGGCACTCTCGCAGCAAAGGTCGCGCCACTCCAGCAACTTTCAAGCCAGTTTGGCTCAGCTCCTTGAGCCAAAATGACCGTAAGTATACACATGTAATCAAAGAGATGGAGCATGCAAACCCTAGCCTTCCAGACCTGATGCATCATTATACATGCGCACGCTCCGGGTTGTCTAAGACAAGCCAAATCCAACATTTGAAGTGAGGTCAACAAGGAATTGCGTACAAAATGATGGGGATGAAAGGAACAAATGAAGGTAATGGTCACGGCACAAATGAGGGACAAAGGTAGTTGCTAAAGAATCCGATCAAGGAAGGGGTTAACTAAGGCCGAGTCAGGCACTTTTCAAGTGGCCAGTGCGTCGCATATCCCAGGAATTTACTTTGGACTCCTGAAGCTCGTGCCAGCCTGAGAAAGTGCCGGCTTAAGAGTCAACTGATTGACATGCCTCAACCAAATGAATAGGGAACAAATGGGTGGAAGGCGTGTTTCTTTCTTGTTGGAGGTGTGCCACTCTGAGATGTGATCCAGTTCCGACAATCCGAGGCTTTGACGAAGGATGCGAGGGAACCAAGTTCCTCCTCGATGCGGAGCAACTGGTTGTACTTGGCAAGTCGCTCTGACCGGCATGGTGCTCCAGTCTTGATCTGCCCTGTTCGAAGGCCTCACACAAGAGGATCAGGGAACATGAGAGGCAATCTACCCGTGGTTCACCTACAGTGGTTTCAGAGTAGATGGCACAAACCCCAAGATGTCCTTTAGATGGGGATCCACATTATAAACCCCCTTTTGGGGATTGTGCCATCTACTCTCAACCCACTGTACATCTCTTGTTGTTATTTTTGTCCTGAAGCACAAGTTGACAACCTAATCTTGAAGTTGCTTCTCGCGCTCGCTCGCTCGCTCGCTCGCTCCCTCTCTGTTTCTGTGGGAATCAGAAGGCGCCCTCCCCGCAACATTGCCATTCCTCAATTACAAAGGGTTTATTAGAGCCTTTCGCCACTGGTAACAACGGCATCGCTACTTGGAGCAAGGACGCTACTAGCAGCTCTTGGCCTTACTGATAGTAACAAGGATGCTACTAGTAACAAACACGCTTGCGCCTACGACCAGGTCGGCAATGAAGGAATCCTGCGACCAGGTCGGCATGCAGTGTGGCGCCCCGAAGCTCGGTGAACCGCCTTTGCGAACGCTACGTTCGTAGCGTCCTTGCTATTAGTAAGAATGCTCCTAGTAGCGATGCCAGGAGCCCCTTATAGCGTCCTTGCTCCTAGTAGCGATGTCCTTTGCTCCTAGTAGCTGCGTTCAGTCCTCAGTCTCTCCTGAACGATGGGACACCATAACGCCCCATCCTGCATTCTGAGACATTGTGGCCGCCTAGAGGGCAAACCGCAGTTTGCCGCTCGATATTGCCAATGACAAGCAATGGAAGCAAAATGAAGCAAACAAGGCAATGTCAACCAACGGCATGTTGTACCCCAACAAAAAATCGAGAAATCAGGCTCGGTTTGGTTGTCAAACGCTACCATGAAATAATTGTCTTTTTCCCTTGAATGTTCTTCAATGCTCTTCACACGTGATGTGAACAAAAACACTTGCCTCAATGGCCTCTGTGATAGATCCAATCTGGTTCACCTCTGCTATGCCAACATGGCAACACAAAGAGATCGAAACCTGTTTTTGCTTGGAAAGCATCCTCTCACAAATTGAAAGGATGTACAACGGGTGGACAGTCAGTCTTACCCATTATCTGTCACCCTAAAATGGACACAAACAGGCCTTCAGAAGAAGGGCATTGCATGCACCAACCTCCAAGGCCTTTCACAATCAATTGACATGCTGTGGCGTGGCATTTGTGGCTTCTGAATTCGCCAATACTTTGGGAACTCATTCTACGACGTTCAATCTCAGTCCAAACAAAAAAGAGTCTTCAATTAAACATTGGTGATCTGCGCTGGCCTTCTTGACGCGTGTGGGATTTGTCACCAGCAGGTCATCGCCGACGATCTGGACACGTTGACCCACCTAAGCAATTGCCACCCAGGAAGGTACCCGGATCTGTCCCACCTGGTACGCCCAATGCACAAGGGCTCCTCGATTGACTAGTAGTAATGCCAGGAGCTACTAGTAGCTTCTTGCTACTAGTAGCTTCTACATCTTCTTTTTGGCAAACCATGTTCGGAAGCATTCAATGCCGACGTTGACTCGGCCCACGCCTCTGCCATGAAATGCTTGTATGCATCCCAGTCGTCTTGGTCAAAGGGATCCTAGCTGAAGTTACGCTTCAACGAAATGAACATCGGACGGGACGCGCTTGCACCTCAATAGACACAAAGGGATACTTGTCCAGCCATGTTTTGTAATATTCTGCGAGCTGTGGAGCAGTCTTCTTCATTTCCTGGCACGCAGTCGTGTGCCAACAAGTCAAAGGAGCTCTTCCAGCCAAGATAGGAAATCCTCCTCCTCAATAAAGCTTACCAAACTAAAACTGACTTCAACGGCCAAGGGTCTGCTGGGCTGGTGGGGTTTTTAAAGTCTAAGTCATAATGCTTTTTCTCCGGGCTGTAGAACTCCGATGCGGCAACGTCTGTGCCGATCTTCACCTGGACGGCATTTTGAACCAAACATGCCAAACACGTTGCGCGTAAATAATTCATGCATGTCTGATACAAATCGTGGGTTGCCTGACGCATTGATACAGGTGAACACAATTGGAACTGCCTTAATTGCAGCAAAACAAGTTGCTGATAACCTTTATTGGCTAATTGGACGGACATCTTACAAGTCAAGGCCACAACATCAATGACATTATATGTCTTTAGAAAATACATTCCCCTCAGATATTGTGTTTCGAAAAGTATTTTGTGCAAACATTTCCTAGTTCCTAGGCGGCCTTTTTTGGCTTTGAAGCAGATCGCGACAACTCTAGGGAAGCATTCCCTTTAAAATAATCGAATGCGTATATCATTAAGCCTTAGACATACACATATGGGGGCAGCTTAGCAATTAGTAGGGAGCAGGGATTAGTCTGCGCAGAGCTTCCAAATTCGTGGAGATCTCACAACACCAATCGGGACGGACTATAGTAAAAGCCCAAGAAACTCCAGGCCTTGTCGCTGTGACCTGACTTTGCTATCGCTTCCATGAGGACATCTAATGCCTGGCATGAGAAGTCCCGTCAAGTTGACCAGCGAACAATTGAAACAACAGGGGCGAAGTCTTGATCTCAGAAAAAAACGATCCCGAAGATGGACACGAGAGAACAAAGACTCTCCTCAATTTGGAGCATACTGAGGTTTTCATTGCGGTATCCGTGTAACTTGTGCTTCCTCGAACCTCGTTGTTATCCTGCACGTTGGGTGCAAAGCCGCCCTCATCGCCAACGTTGCAAGCCTCTGTGGTTGCTCTCGTGTGTGACTACTCTAAAAGTGCAACGTTGTCACAAAACTTGCCACCATGAACTCCCTTGTCAGCCATGTGTTCGGGTCGATGTGCTGATACTACATGCGTCCAGAAAACGTCTTGGCCGTACTTCTTCTTGATGACACTCTTCAGGTTGTGATACACCTCTGCTCCAATGATCATTGCCTCCTTGAAGGTGGAAGCACCCACGGGCAGGATCATAAACTCTTGACACGCCAATCGGTTTCCAGCATGGCTGCCACCGTTAATGACGTTGAAAGACGGCACTGGCATCACAAATTTGTCTGTGGGCTTGCCAGCAATCTTGGCCTAACGGCAACTGCTTTTTACTTCTGTAGTAAGGAAAGCTATCTCTTGCATCATGTTGCCTTTCTCTTGAGCACACACTGAGGCTTTGACAATATATTGATACAGGGGCATCGAGCTGGCTGCAGCACCAGCACGGCAAACTGCCATGGACACAGCAAGAATCGCGTTGGCACCAACTTTGGATTTGCTCCAGCCCCACTCGTTCTTGGAGCCGTCGATCCTCAGTGTCAAGACTTCGTCCACGTGCAAGCATCTAGGTACAACTATACCTAGATACTGTTTGTCTTAAAGCCCGTGGCCCTGCCTTCTTGTTTAATTAAGTAGGCGCTTACTTAATCAAGTAAGGGAGAAGTAAGCTAATTACTAGCAATAGGAAGCTCCTAGCTAGGAAGCAGGATAGCTCGCTTCCTTGAAGAAGCGCTCGCACTAATAATTCCTGATCATTTGGATGGAGCCATTGTCAGTGCAAGCGTCTCTTCCACCATCATTTTGTCAATCTTCGCTTGATCAGTGACATCTAGGCCAATAAGTTTGGGTGCCAGGATTTCATTCACATTGGCCACTGCCTTCAGCACACCTAGAGGCCATGCGAACAATTATGGCTTTGCATGAGGCTCATCACTAACTCCTTCACCATGGTCAAAAAACGTACGTAAGCTTTTAATGGTGTAGTCAAGTCTATCAGCTTGTTTAGCAAATGGCAGGCCTTCAGGTTAAACAAGTCAATCATTATGAATAAAACCCTTTGATCACCCATCAGCACCGAAAACGCTCATTTTGTATTTTCCCTATTGACGGAGAACCGAGGTACAAACAAACAAGCTCAAAACAAATCATGCAGTAAAGGACTCGCAATCCTACAGAAGTTGTAAAAGTTCATGACGAAGGAACTGAAGAGACAACAAGCGGAACATGAACGGGAACGAGTATCAGTTGGAGATGTATCAGTTGGATTATATAACAATCACGCTGATATCGAACGCGTACCATACACGAATGTGGCCTTTGCCGAGCAAGCGGTTCTTGTCTCCGTCTCGAAGCTCCAAGGCTTCATAGATTCCAGTGGAAGCTCCGCTAGGCACAGCAGCACGGAACAACGCCTGGTGAGTCACCGAGCTAGGGTAAGGAGCTGGGCGTTCAACCCTTCGGCACTGATTCCCTTTTCAAGTTTGACTACTAGCGTGGCACTTGTTTCTAATAGCTTTCTTGTTACTACTAGTAAGGCACTTGTTACTACTAGCGTGGCACTTGTTTCGTTTGAAACAGTTCACATCAGATTTGGCTCGTTCGAACAGCTAACTTGTGGCAAGGAACAGTTGAAGTGCACAGGTCAACCTCCACAGTAGGGTTTCCTCGTGAGTCAAAAATTTCTCGCGCTTTCACCGCCATGATCTTGGAGTCTGATCCACCACCTCCTGGAAGTAAGATGAAGCAGGGACATATTGTTGCACGCAGGACTGTCACACTTTTGGAACTTGCACAAGCAAAGGAAAGCCAAGGAAAACGCAAATACGGTCACCAGGTTTTTCTAAAGACTTCCGAAGGATGCCTCTGCCCTATTCAAAATAAGTGAGCCTGCCGGAGCCGCTGCCACCTTCGTCTGATTTTTCACTGCTTCTGCTGCAGCCTTGATTTCGTCAAGGTTGCCTTATGGTGTCAGATCACAGAGACCAGTTGGCACGGACAGAGTGCTCCAAGGTGCCCAAATACTTTCCAAACTTCAGTGGAGCAATTGCTTCGTCACAAGAGAGCGGCTTGAGATCCTGATTGGAAAGTGGCTGGTGTGTCTAGGAAGCCAACAAGGCACCGAAAGCGCCAATGGCTCAATCCGGCCTTGTCCAACTTGTACATGAGAGGTCGTCCAGTTGGAATTTCGAGGCCTTTGGGTTCAAAAGTTCATGACTTATCATGAGTTATGCGGACAAACCGCATCAGCCTGTGATCGCATCATCAGAGATACCCTCTAAGAACTTCAAGATGGCCCGGATCGAGTTGCCATGAGCAGCGACAAATACTGTCTTTCCGCTCTTGAGGGCTGGGGCAATGGTCTCTTCCCAGAAAGGCATCACGCGTGCCTGACAGGTCACATGAGACGTGAGAAGGCTTGGAAGTCTGGACGGCTTCATCTGATGACTTCAGTTTAAAACCAAAACACCAAATACATCCAACATCCCTGAAGCGATATGAAATTATGAGGCAAGATGCAATGGTATCCTTCAAACACTCTGTCTTGGGAATGTCTGCTTTGTTCAAAGAAGCGTACCTCAGAATCCAATGGTTCAAACAGCAACTGATAGCCTTGGCTCCACTTTCTGTTTGCGTCTGAGGGACTTTCGCTCCTCGCTCGTTTCAGGTAAATGCAAGCTGCATGTCCGCGAAAAAAGTTGACCGGTCAAGGGGCAACAAGCATACAAAATCCTACAAGTGCTTCTTCACGTAATTGAAGTGGGTTTGAATGGCACCGTTCCCTATGGCAAAGCGACTGCTTCGTTGGACTCCTTCGCAGGGTTGAACTCACTGCTCTCGTCAATATTGGGTGGAGGAATGTCAAAGCTGCGGCGCCAAATCTGAACCTGATCCGCACCATGCTTTTTGACCGTCTCCTGCACCGACTGAGGACAAGGACACACGGTATGTGTGTATTTGTGTATATTTCATTATATTTCTGTATGACTAGGTAAGTTGAAAGAAAGTACCACAGAAACCGCACGAAGCTGAATCCAGAAATGAGCCTGCCAAGAAAGCGCAAACTTGCTTGAATCGAAAGGGGTTGGCTACAAGTTTCCTTTGCCCCCTTTGCCCCGAGTCCTTTTTGTCCAGGCCCGTGAGAGCTCCGTACATTCGCTCGTTGAGTCGCCAGCTCTTTGTCACAGGGACATAGAGTTGGTCAGCAGCTTCAAGTGCTAGGTCACAGGTCTTGATGGCACCTGAAGCTTCCTTTCTCGGTTGCCGTTTTCTCTTTGCTACTTAGCTTTGGGCACAGCTATATGGATGGCTGCGGTGAACTGCCAAGAGCGATTTCCATCGATTTCTAAAGACCATCTCACTTTGACTTCTGAGCATTTCTAAACAAAGGTACTTTTTCATATCATATGTCCAACTGTTGATCGTTTCAAAAGACAGCTCTTGGCAGTCTTAGGATGCCTTAAGTTTTCCAATGCAGGCTCAAAACTCATGCAATGTGCCGCTAGGACACGTTTCAGGTAGGAAGTAAAGGCCATGTCGACCTTGATGCCTTCAGTTTTCAAGAGACCTCCGGCAGCCTTTGCCTCGCCCAAACCCTTGGCTGATAAATCCACCTGGGCTCCCACGGCTCAATGGCTCGAACTTTGCGGGTTCGGACGAGGACTCGATGCCAGGAGCCCCTAGTAGCTTCTTGCTCTGATCCAGGAGCCCCCAGTAGTGTCCTTGTCTCTAGTAGCGATGCCCTTAGGAGCTACGTTCGTAGCGTCCTTGCTCCTGATGAATCTTCTGCCAAGTTGCATCAACCCAACCTGTAAATCGGTTGTCTACATTCCATTGGGACTCACCGTGGCGAGAGAAAATCAAGGTCGCGTGTGGCTTCGCCATTGCCGCTACAGCTTCGCCCCGAATTGCCAATCCAACTATGAAGCCACGGTGTGGCAAAAATGCACTGCGGAAGCACCATGAAAGTCTGAAGGACTGAAGGAATAGAATTGGTCTGATATGGTCTGATCATGTCTGGCCTAGTTTAGGACCTGTGTTCAATAACTGCTTGCATCAAACACCAAGACCCTTCAGCACCCTTTGCTTTTTCCTCTCAAGTGTGAAGGCCACCCTTAAAGTTGCTCGTCTTTCGCACCTCTACCTCCACCTGCACAGCCCATAACAAACGACTCTATGTGGAAGTTAGCCTAGCGGCTTAGCGCATGTTAGTGGCAAAAGTCAAACTACAGGATTGCAAACCCACTTGTGCAGCTGAGGTTCAAAAGGCTTCTGGAAATGAGTCAGGGTTCGCGCCCCATCCTTTTCCAGCTCCTCTGTAACATTCCTGTGTGACACAGATGAGCTCAATAAAGGAAAGGAGCCTAACTCAACCAGTAATTGTATAGATAATTAGTTATACATGAGATAAAACCATTGGCAGGACTTACGGCCGCAGCCTTACGACTCACGACCAAAAGCAGGACTTTGGGGTTCAGCGACAAAGAAGTGAAAGGGCACCATTTTTTGCAATTGTGCAGCTGAGATTCCATCGATGAAGGTGGTTCCATATGAGAAAGCTTCCTTCCCCTCAACATGGGTAAGTCTGTGGTAAGTGGGCACTCAGCACAGGTTTACTAAATTGAAAAACGATTCCACTCCGAGAAGCCACCAGACCCATAATCAACATCAAAGCCCCATTGGTGCTGTCCATCAGACAAAGCTGTCCAGCGCTCAGGATGAACATTCCTCTCCACATATCACAATTTCATGAAACACCTGCATTGAAGTCCAATTCAAGAGTCTGTCAAAATGGCCGCTTGCGGAGGTGACCCCCTAATTATCACCCTTCCAATGGACAAAACTGATGAACATGAACGAACATGAAGCATTGCCAAAATTATACCGGCATAGACCCCAGATAGCACTTCAAGAAAAGTTGGACACCATGGCAAGAGCGGGAGACAAGCTTGGGAGACATCCCACTCAAAGCCGGGAAAAGGATGGAAAAGGTAAACAAGACCTAAATCATCTTATAACAGTATCCGCGTCAAAGGCAGGCAAGAACATGACAAGGCGGCAGCGGCAGCCAAGAGCGAAATCAGGAACGGAGACAAGCTTGGGAAACACGGCGGCAGCGGCAGCCAAGAGCGAAGTCATGAAGGGAGACAAGCTTGGGAGACAAGCTTGGGAGACAAGGCGGAGGCGGCAGCCAAGAGCGAAATCAGGAAGGGAGCCTAGCTTGGGAGACAAGCTGGCAGCGGCGGCCAAGAGCGAAATCATGAAGGGAGACAAGCTTGGGAAACAAGGCGGAGGCGGCAGCCAAAAGCGAATCATGAAGGGAGACAAGCTTGGGAGACAAGGTGGCAGCGGCAGCCAATTTCCGCAATCCGGAACCCATCCATTGAGAAGCAAAAACCCCTATAGCTTCCAGCTCAAGCTTGACGATAAAAATAGAAGCGGACAAAAACAACCAACGAAGTCCTGAAGTGGCGGAGCTGCAACTTTCCAATTGGGTGCAGCACCCACAGCAACCACTTTAAGCTGCGCAGGGGATGCACTGTGTGGTCCAGCGCGTTGCTGACATACACCACATGAAAGTAGTCTTTTGGGAAAATCTGCCAAAGCTCTTCCACGTCGCAATACCTAAGGACATCGCGGTCTCCAACAGTCTTGTCAGAAGTTCTGAAACCTGCTTTTATATACCTTCCGGCTTCCCATGATACAAAGTACTGCATGACAATACAAACTCCACAAAAGACCTCTCTGAGCTTCTCTGGAAAGCCATGGGGTGGCTGAAAGCCTGTCTCCTTCGCCAGTTGGCGATAGAGTCGGCTGAAAGCATCACACGACACCGTGGAGATCACCCCGTCTTTGCACCGAAATTCTCTCTGTGCTGCGACTGGACCTGTGCCAAGAATCAGAACACGAACCTGGCGAGCTCTGTCTGTCCTTGGCTCTGCGACTTGACAGTGCAGGCAACAAACATAGGGTGGAGGCCACCGCGGGGTGGAGGCCATCGCTACAAGGTTGGTGGAGGCCACCGCTACAAGGTTGGTGGAGGCCATCGCTACTGGGTTGGTGGAGGCCACCGCTACTGGGTTGGTGGAGGCCATCGCTACTGGGTTGGTGGAGGCCATCGCCACTAGGTTGGTGGAGGCCGTCGCTACTGGGTTGGTGGAGGCCATCGCTACAAGGTTGGTGGAGATCGCCACTAGGTTGGTGGAGGCC